>JACCGJ010021301.1:0-27326 GCA_013407085.1 Atriophallophorus winterbourni | reverse complement strand
ATATATATATAAAGTATACCACGAGAAACAGTAAAAAACTTTAATTCAGAAACGGTTCATGATGAAGTGAGAAACAATTTTCACTCGACTAAATAATATAATCTGTTGAATCTTCTCCCAAAATATATAAAAATCAGTTCTTCTTTACATGAATTCAAATCACATGTAGCTTCATTCCACACCATGGAAAAAACACACGATCTTCTCAACCTATATGTTCTACTTGATAATTTATATGATAATGTCATTTCTGGGTATTGATATTAAATTAATTTTAATAACTTTCTAAAGAACACCTTCTTGATACACAGTTTTTACTTCGCGGCCTAACTTCTAAAAACGTACCCAAACAAAACTGGCCCACAGGAGACTTCAACCTTGTAAAATCAAACATTTTCTCATAGCGAAAAAGAAAACAGTTTATATTCACGATTGTATTGTCTGTGACGTGAGTTACGCGTAGTCCACCCGTTTCTTATTTCGATAAATTCAAAACAACGATTGGGATATTCTACGGTACTGTAATTAACAACAATTACAACAAAAATAACTATACAAACCTTAATTGTATAGGAACGTCACAGCAACAATGGAGCCAAATACTCCAGAATCAAATTCAATTCAAACAAAAGACGACCTGATATAAAAATAAGAAGAATCGATTTACCAAAATGTCGTCCAAACTTTCTGTGACAATCAAAAATGACACTCAAAATAGCGTCCAAATTCAAGCAAAATACTGAAGCCCAAAATGGCAACCAAATTCCGCAACAATGACCGACAATGGCAGAAACAATAAATTAAAACAAACATTTGACCGAAGGCGTGTACAGAAAAGATTTACCATAACCGAAATAATTACAAATAGAGAAGTTTTATATCAAAATACTGTAGGAAAATTAAACACAAGCAAAATCTATTACACAAAATTCAGGTTTTGTAACTAGGTTCGAAATAAAAGGAATGTTGAAGGGAAAGGAAGAATTTCAAACTACTTCGAACCTTACAACGATATACTAATGTATTTCAAACAATCTAAACGAAAAGTATCTGAAAGTCAACAACATAGAACTTCACACATTTTCAATGAATATTATCCGTTAAACTTCAGTGCTTTCCGGAAAATTCATCAATTTTTCTTTCTCGCAATTCCAGTGTTTTTGAATAATATCAGTTCACTCACTCATTATCTGGAATCAATTAAAAAAATACAGTATACCTTTATTTTTATCAAACGTAACATTCTGCTGCAGAAGTGATCTTGAAAATGTATTTTAAATTGTCCATACTACAATTTGATTGCATAAACATTTAGGAATTATTGATCATGATTAGCAAGCCTTGGATTTCAGGAAAAAATTTATTTACTAATTAATTTTCAATAGTTTGCATGACAGTAATTTTATTTATGCACCTCTCTATTGCACTTCTAGCATCGGTGTTACTTGAATAAGCCATAACACACAAAATTCCATTTACCAATTGCGGACATTCGGATGGAGGGCTCATCGTCTTGATCGTCTCGCTCAAAAATCTGACGGATACTATGTTGCTTGATGCTCTGGTATGATTTTGTTCAAGCAACGCGGTATCACGCTTCAACTATATCCATCTAAGGCATACTGTTGTGAGTGACATCAGGCTGGTGTTCGGGTCTTGTTCTAGTCTCGACAGTAGTCTCGTGCGAAATTCTTGGTCTTTCTCTGACTGCAAACCACAGACGAATATTAGAAATCGAATCTGGTGTTCAGTCATATTTTTGAAATTGAACAGTTCGAATGCTCTATTTACTTTTTTCGCATAGATCACAACATCATCGCAATCCTACTTTAACAATAATATCGCATATTAATTGAAGAAGACTGTTCGCAATTTTTCCTGTCAAAAATCTACAATCTTATCAAAAGTGAATGAAATGGGAGATTTTGGCCCACTTAAAGTAATTCAAAATACTTCAAACTTTCAATGGTCCAAAAAGCTAATACTTTACACTAACCACAGATTTAAAATATAGGGAATGCATAAAAACAACACAAATGTTCTTATCAATATGGAAAGTCAGCACGTGTATTCAGGTGCAAGGTTGGATTTGGTCAACATATACTTGTCAAGTTCAGCCTTGAACATGTTCAGGCTTGTTAAGCAAATGATATGTGGGGGCAGGGAATTCCATATAAAACAAACTCTGACAGAAAAACCCTCAACAATTTGATCTAGAATTGTGAAATAATTAACTTCTAGCCCTGCAATCTGCTACCACGTGCTTCTTGCCGACGAAACAGGTTTTCAAGTGAGTGATCCACTGCATGCAGAATGTTGAACAGCAGGATCAAGTTACCCCTGAGACGACGGTACAAAAAGTCAAAGAGGTATAGAGTTGCAATTTGCTCCTCGCATGGCCTGTTGTATAGCCCGATCACCAGTTTTGTAGCGCGGTGGTATACCCATTGCAGCAAGGTCATGTCTTTTTTTAACGATGGTGACCATACTTGAACAGCATACTCCATTGTTAGTCTGATATAGGTGTTAATTATACGTGGGAGTATCTGCTTTGAGAAATAACCAACGATTTTTCTGAGCAATCCTAAGATTTGGCAGGACTTTGTATACAACAGAACACTGCCGTGAACAATTCAAGTTACTGCTAATCCACATGCCCAGGTCTTTCCTTCACTAACCCATGAAATTTGCTGAGATCCAAGAGGGTATTTGAATTCAAATGATTTATCGACGTTTAACATTTTACATTTTTGGATGTTGAATGGTAGGCAGTTCCGCAAGGATCAATTATGAAGTTCTGGAGAATTTGGCAATCTTCTATGGTGCTTATGCTAGTCCAGACTTTGATGTCATTCGCAAATAAAATGATTTTGCTGCGTACGATTTCAGGTATATCGTTCGCGTACACGAGAAACAGTATTAGCACCAAGACTGAGCCTTGAGGTACGCCACTTGTAACTTCTACTCGGCTGGATAGTGCCCCTGTAACGTCTGTGACGTGAGTAACGCGTATTTTACCCGTTTCTTAGTTCGACAAATTCAAAACCACAATTTGGATGTTATACGGTACTGTAATTAGCAACAATTACAACAACAGCAATTATACAAACCTCAACTGTATAGGAACGTACAGCAAACAGTGGAGCCAAAATACTCCAGAATCAATAATATCAAATGCAAACAAGTTCAATGACGACTTGAGATATAAATTGAATGAAAGGAGTTACCAAAATTGCCGTCCAAAATGTCTATCAAAGACAAAACACCCAAAAGTGGTGTCAAAATACAAGCCAATTTCAAGTGCCCAAAATGACAACCAAATTTAACAACAATGACCGACAATGGCCGAAACGAACAATTAAAACAAATAATTAACCAAAGGGGAGTAAAGAAAAGATTTACAATAGCAAGTTTTTAATAACAAAAGAAATGTTTTCCATCAAATACAGCATAAATATAAAATACCGGAAAATATAATCAACAAAATTTAGATTCTGGAAATTGTTTCAAAATATAAGGTAAAGACGAAGGAAAAGTAAGAATTTTATAAAGTTGCATCTTACAGCCCCATCAACGCTAACCCTTATAACTCCATCAGACAAGTAATCCTTTATCCAGGCCAATAGTCTGCCGCACACTCCGAGCTGCTCCAATTTTTGTAGCAGTATGCTGTGGTTAACACGGTCAAAAGCATTAGATATGTCCAAGTTACATGCATGGATAGGGAATCCATCGTCCACGACTCGAGTCCAATTATCAATTCTTATAAGAAAATTGGTTAGACTGGAGTGTCTTGTCCTGAATCCGTGCTGCGCGATGGAAATCAGCTTATTTTGTTCTAAATGTTTAATGAGTTCGTCAGCTACTAGTCGTTCGAGAACTTTAGAGATCACTGGCAACAACGTGACCGATCTGTAGTTAGACACATCATTTGGTTTCCTCCTTTGTATATCGAAGTGATTAATCCATTTTCCCTGTCATTAGCAACCGTGATACAAATCAAGGAAGGTTTAAAAGGTCAGAGTTATGGTGTTATTTCATCGGTACCCGGTGATTTGTTTGTATTTAACCGGCGTAGCTTTACCAGGACACTCTCGGGTTTCACAACGATTCCGTGTATTGTTTTCTGCGATCTGAATGCAGGTATATCGTAAGATACGCGTTAGTTTGAATAGAACACTCTAGAGTAAAATTGAGCCAGTTCGTTAGCGGCTTCGAGAGCTGTGGATGTAGTTCCAGTCGTAGTAAGTAAAGCGTAAACACCTGGTATTACCCTGGCATTTCTGTTCACGACCTGGAAGAGGAGCTTCGTATTTCATTCAATTTCATCAATCAGATTGATTCGATACTTTTCTTCATCCTCCTGGACAAGTTTAGTAAATTTGTTTATCAACATACGGTAAGATTCCCAAAATTTATGTGTTGACTGCTGTATGTGGCTTCTCCACGAACAGTTTCTGACCTTTATCCATTTCCTTATTTGACTCCAGATCACGAATTTAAATTCATTTTGCAGTTGATTTGAAACATATTTTGAGTGGAGTTCTATTTTTCGGTTGATTTTCTGAAGTATCGATGACCAGCATTGTTGGACATCAGTGATAATCGGTGCCCAGTCGATGACTTCTTGAAGAGACATTGATAATGCAACCGTATCGATTTTTCTTATCAATTTCTGAGCATCACGTGCTCTTTTCGCTTCAGATATATAGTCGAAAACAAGGAATACATGATCACGCTTTCCAAGAGGTGCTTCAACTGGATGTCCTCGATGACATTTTCCTCGCTAGTCAGAACAAGATCGAGAAAGGAAGGTTTGTTTGTGCCTCTGAAGTGAGTGCTGCTTGAGATGTGGTTGAATAAAGGAATTTCGTTGAACATTTTGTAGAATAGATGATCGAGAGAGTACACCGGTGGAATCTCGCTTTTTAGTAAATTCGGGAGATTAAAATCACCCATGATCAGGACGTTGTTTTGATATCTGGAAATAACCAGCTGAGTTTTCTCAATTAAACTAACTTTTTTGCTTCGTCTGCTGACGGTAGTCGGTAAATCACACCAACAACACAGTTTTCACTTGTTCCTAATTCAAGTAAACACCGAAGTGTATTTTCCAGTATCGAATCATTATCCGTGATTTCTCTGAACGTGAAGTGTGGATCATAATTGTAACGTCTGTGACGTGAGTAACGCGTGTTCCACCCGTTTATTAGTTCGACAAATTCAAAACCACAATTCGGATGTTATACGGTACTGTAATTAGCAACAATTACAACAACAATAATTATACAAACCTCAACTGTATAGGAACGTACAGCAAACAGTGGAGCCAAATTACTCCAGAATCAATTATATTAAATGCAAACAAGTTCAATGACGACCTGAGATATAAATAGAATAAAAGGAGTTACCAAAATTGCCGTCCAAAATGTCTATCAAAGACAAGACACCCAGAAGTGATGTCAAAATACAAGCCAATTTCAAGTGCCCAAAATGACAACCAAATTTAACAACAATGACCGACAATGTCCTTAACAATGGATTAAAACAAAAGCTTCACCAAATATGTGAACAGAAGATTTCCAATAATACAATTACAAAAAGCAAGGTTTGACATCTTAATTATAAATAAATAATTAACAAAACCAAATTTAAGTCACAAAAATCGGTATTTCATAAAAGTAGAAAGTAGAAAGGAAAAAGAAGAGTTTCAAAGCTACATAACACTTAACATGTCTCTTACAATAGTAAATAGCACACCTCCTCATCCACGGTCCATTCGAGTACAATAAAAAAACATGTTTCGATTGGAAATTTCCTCCTTGACTAATTGCTGATTGAACCAGGTTTCCGTTACGGCTATCAGGACTGGTGAATATTTTGGACGAAGCTCGATTACTTCAGGTAACTCATTTATCAAGCATTGTGCGTTGGTGTACAAACATTTGATGTTTGATCATAATAAAAGTGCTGGATGATGAGTATTTAAGCAGGTAATTTGAGTACGTGTCAAATATGATGGGTAAATTAGATCACCGACTCCGATAGAGTCGGTCGACATCCGTTTTTGGAGCATGATTCCCGGCATCACTGTGCTCAGTACCAACAGGTCCGGCAAATTCCACGATAGAGTCGGTTTTCAGGTGTTTACTGATAATTTTGATCTTTCGTGGAACTTTGTATCGATACTGGTTCCAATTGCTGAGCACGGTGTTCACCATAGTGGTGGTCAAACGTGTCAGTTTAAGGGGTCGTGGACCATTACCTTCGTAATTCGATGACTTCGGGATTCGGAACGTATCGATAACCGCTACATTGGTGGTATGGATAGCATTACTAATAAATCTCCACTGCTGTCGGTCGTGGTTAAATTTACACTTTGTATCCGAGCCGGTGGCATCTTCTGGGAATTTTGAGAGAATAAGTGTGCGCTTATTGCGATCGATTGTTTTCTTTTGGTTTCGGTGGCGATTTTGCCCGCTCTGGCAAGGGCACATCAACAAATACACGAGATGTATTTTCCATGCCGTCCCTTAGCAAGTATGTCGACAGAAGTACATCTTCTAAATCCTTCTCATTTTGCACTACTACCTCGACCAACCGCGGCTTATCTTGGTGTAGCGCTTTGGGAGGACGATTAAAGCGAATCAACGAAACAGAGTGGATCGCTTCGAGATTCATGCGAGTGCACAGTTTCTACTATTCAGCCAAATCATTCTGTTGTCTATTCGACAATAACGTCTCAGTCGACTCTGGCACGTTGGTGCAGATAACACTAAGAGAATTTATTTCGAGGAAACTTTCGCTAATTGGGCAATTGATGTGAACGATTTCGGCTGTAAGACGTTTTTAACACTCTCCTGGGTGCTGTGCTGCAACAATGCAACCTTTTCCAGAGAATGGTTTGGTGGTGGTAAAGTTGAGCGTATTCGTTTGTTCTGTTTACATGTTTTAGGCTTGATTAATGGCTCTACAGCATTTTTCACTAGTGCAAGCTCTACTTCCAGTTGCGACAATCTACTCTTTATTGTATTAGACACTTTTCTAACAGATGAATGTATACTGTTGCGATGGCCATTTATATTCGAATTTTTACAGGCATGGCAGAAATAAAAACAGATGGATAGTCATTATCGTTCACTAGCCTTACACACTCATCAGTTAAAGTTTTATCACATGACACGTGTTGGTGGAACCCGCAGAAAGCACATTTACTGAAACAGTATCAACGCTTACCGGATTTAAACACGTGAAGCTGAGGTCACAAAGATTCAGTGTCGCCGTCGCATAATACTTCTCACGGTCACAGCTGGATCGATTTTTTCGTGGTCCGGGCAGTGGATCTCGTTACATGTTCGCACATGTTTGTGGGTTGCATAAGGCTTGCCGGTTGATCGATAATATGTGTATTTCATCCTCAAATAGCGACATCTTGCGCCATCTAAACAACTCTAATTTTCAAATTGAAATAAGTGTATCCGGTGTCCGAAACACAAATGGCTCATCGAGTACACAACCGAACGTCTTGCGCCACTCATATGAATAGTCACACCGACCATCTGTCGCCCCCACTTCGGCTGATTCACTGTCATGTGAACCAGGCCTACTATTCATTTTGGCTGATTCGGTGTCAGGTGAGCCAGGCTTAGTCTCCGTCTGATCCGAATTAGTGTCGGGAAATTCAGTCACAAAATCCGACTGAGCTAATTCAGTGTCAGGTAACTCAGCTTCCTGATCACAACCGACAACACAAAGGTCAATACCCTCAGACGTTTTACACGCAGGCCCCTGCAATATCCAACCCAACAATGTCTTCGTTGCGAACGGACGGCGCCTGCCTCCTAATCGCTGTTCCAACGCTCAATGCGCTTCCGGTACGTTACAGACAATAAGCAAAGTTATTTTTCTCCCCACATTCTCTGAAAACCTCAGATCTTTCAAATGTGCATACCTCGTGCTGATCATATTTGGAGATTTCAGCACTACTTCAGGTAACTTTGAAACCGTGTAAGCTTCGGCAACATGAATTATTTCATCACTGTCAACCGAATGCACATCGAAACTTAACTACGAACTTTTCAACTTTCGATGTAGACCAAGTGTTGCTATCGACACATCAACTGGCGCACTAGGCATACAAAATTTCTCAACAAAACTCTGCGAGATCAAAGTTGTATCAGAGCCATTATCAAGTAAAGCCACGGCTGGAACAAGTCCAACTGGCGTGTCAATGTTCACTGTCAGGTAGCCTAAGCTTACTGCTGTACTGAGAGCAGTAACACTGCAGTTTATACTTTTCAGTTGCTCATTAGGACGATCATAATGCAGCGAAGAATGGTGTCGTCTACTACAACCTTCAACGGAACAAGTATTCGTAATCTTGCAATCAAATGCCCTGTGAGACCGGCTTAAGCAAACGTAACATATTCCATGCTGCTTAGCCATATTCAATCTGGCTTTTACGTCAGCCTCCTGATAAACAGGACAATCTTCTATCTTATGAGGTCCTCTACATTGAAAACATTCAACCAGAATTGGCCTCGGTTCCCTCGTAGTCATAAACACCCTCCTTCCATCTGGCATTCTTGGTTTCTCTGATGGATTCGGAGAGACAGATGTTCTATCTATTAGCATGCCAAATCTGCTCCTAGCAATTCTTGCTCTCCGAGGTACGAACTCGGTCAGACTGGCAAAATCAACTTCTGACCCGTCAGCAAGCATTGTATCCGCTGCGTCAGCCCACTGCTGTTGTAACGCAACAGGGAAGCATTTCACTAATCCTTCAAAAGTTGTGACTGAATTCAAATCAGCGTCACACTTCATTTGCTTCAATGTGATTTGGCAATTTTCCATTTTTATGGCCAAATCAGACAAACCATCGACCTTGTTGGAAAGTCTTCTGGCTTCATCAAGCAACTCCTCTAATGTTGACCTGGCAATTACATGCGGTAGCCCAAGCAAATCTTTCAAAATCATCCTTGCCCGCATATAACCCTCAGTGGGTTGTAGCATGACGCATGCATCAATTGCTTTTCGAGCCTTGCCCCGACAATAATACATCAAATACAACAGTCGCTGGCCTGGATCCATAAGCCTCGACTCAATGTAACATTCAAACTGTTTCAGGAACTTCCAATAGTCTATTGGATTACCGTCAAAGTAGGATAATTCTACTTTAGGCAATCCGATACTCATGTTCATCGCTGGTTGCAAATAGCTTACCGCCGAGTCGAACTCTTCAGTTTTGCTACTTGTACCGTCGATCAAGTTTTCTTCTTCAGCGACTCCTCGTCGTTCATTTGTCAAGCGCACTATCGTTGATCTAGAAGCATCTAAATCGCGCTTTAGTTGCAACACTAGTTGAGAACTCGCAATGCTATCTCTATCATCAGCGTTTTCCTTAGAAGCTACCTTAGAAGATATCTTAGGCATACTAAATGAAATATACAACAATGTTCCAAAACGACAAAAATTAAATAAAAAGGGGACGTCACCAAAGTTGTGAACAGGGATTGACTGTCAAATGTTCAATGTCACGACGATCGGGGAGTTCTTCGCCAAATTTGCTCAATATAGCTTCAATTGAACGAACCAAAATGCGTATTTTCTCCGGTTGAGACAAATACTGTACCAGTCAGAAGACAAGTTGTGATGCGAATCCAATTGAAACGATCCAACTTCAGCACAGAAACCGAATTGATGCAATTCACGAATTGAGTACTGCTCGCCAAGTTCGAGAAGAATCAAATTCCAAATTAAGTACTGTATTGTCTGTGACGTAAGTTACGCGTAGTCCACCCGTTTCCTATTTCGATAAATTCAAAACCACAATTCGGATATTCTACGGTACTGTAATTAACAACAATTACAACAAAAATAACTATACAAAACTTAATTGTATAGGAACGTCACAGCAACAATGGAGCCAAATACTCCAGAATCAAATTCAATTCAAACAAAAGACGACCTGATATAAAAATAAGAAGAATCGATTTACCAAATTGTCGTCCAAACTTTCTGTGACAAGCAAAAATGACACTCAAAATAGCGTCCAAATTCAAGCAAAATACTGAAGCCCAAAATGGCAACCAAATTCCGCAACAATGACCGGCAATGGCAGAAACAATAAATTAAAACAAACATTTGACCGAAGGCGTGTACAGAAAAGATTTACCATAACCGAAATAATTACAAATAGAGAAGTTTTATATCAAAATACTGTAGGAAAATTAAACACAAGCAAAATCTATTACACAAAATTCAGGTTTTGTAACTAGGTTCGAAATAAAAGGAATGTTGAAGGGAAAGGAAGAATTTCAAACTACTTCGAACCTTACAACGATATACTAATGTATTTCAAACAATCTAAACGAAAAGTATCTGAAAGTCAACAACATAGAACTTCACACATTTTCAATGAATATTATCCGTTAAACTTCAGTGCTTTCCGGAAAATTCATCAATTTTTCTTTCTCGCAATTCCAGTGTTTTTGAATAATATCAGTTCACTCACTCATTATCTGGAATCAATTAAAAAAATACAGTATACCTTTATTTTTATCAAACGTAACATTCTGCTGCAGAAGTGATCTTGAAAATGTATTTTAAATTGTCCATACTACAATTTGATTGCATAAACATTTAGGAATTATTGATCATGATTAGCAAGCCTTGGATTTCAGGAAAAAATTTATTTACTAATTAATTTTCAATAGTTTGCATGACAGTAATTTTATTTATGCACCTCTCTATTGCACTTCTAGCATCGGTGTTACTTGAATAAGCCATAACACACAAAATTCCATTTACCAATTGCGGACATTCGGATGGAGGGCTCATCGTCTTGATCGTCTCGCTCAAAAATCTGACGGATACTATGTTGCTTGATGCTCTGGTATGATTTTGTTCAAGCAACGCGGTATCACGCTTCAACTATATCCATCTAAGGCATACTGTTGTGAGTGACATCAGGCTGGTGTTCGGGTCTTGTTCTAGTCTCGACAGTAGTCTCGTGCGAAATTCTTGGTCTTTCTCTGACTGCAAACCACAGACGAATATTAGAAATCGAATCTGGTGTTCAGTCATATTTTTGAAATTGAACAGTTCGAATGCTCTATTTACTTTTTTCGCATAGATCACAACATCATCGCAATCCTACTTTAACAATAATATCGCATATTAATTGAAGAAGACTGTTCGCAATTTTTCCTGTCAAAAATCTACAATCTTATCAAAAGTGAATGAAATGGGAGATTTTGGCCCACTTAAAGTAATTCAAAATACTTCAAACTTTCAATGGTCCAAAAAGCTAATACTTTACACTAACCACAGATTTAAAATATAGGGAATGCATAAAAACAACACAAATGTTCTTATCAATATGGAAAGTCAGCACGTGTATTCAGGTGCAAGGTTGGATTTGGTCAACATATACTTGTCAAGTTCAGCCTTGAACATGTTCAGGCTTGTTAAGCAAATGATATGTGGGGGCAGGGAATTCCATATAAAACAAACTCTGACAGAAAAACCCTCAACAATTTGATCTAGAATTGTGAAATAATTAACTTCTAGCCCTGCAATCTGCTACCACGTGCTTCTTGCCGACGAAACAGGTTTTCAAGTGAGTGATCCACTGCATGCAGAATGTTGAACAGCAGGATCAAGTTACCCCTGAGACGACGGTACAAAAAGTCAAAGAGGTATAGAGTTGCAATTTGCTCCTCGCATGGCCTGTTGTATAGCCCGATCACCAGTTTTGTAGCGCGGTGGTATACCCATTGCAGCAAGGTCATGTCTTTTTTTAACGATGGTGACCATACTTGAACAGCATACTCCATTGTTAGTCTGATATAGGTGTTAATTATACGTGGGAGTATCTGCTTTGAGAAATAACCAACGATTTTTCTGAGCAATCCTAAGATTTGGCAGGACTTTGTATACAACAGAACACTGCCGTGAACAATTCAAGTTACTGCTAATCCACATGCCCAGGTCTTTCCTTCACTAACCCATGAAATTTGCTGAGATCCAAGAGGGTATTTGAATTCAAATGATTTATCGACGTTTAACATTTTACATTTTTGGATGTTGAATGGTAGGCAGTTCCGCAAGGATCAATTATGAAGTTCTGGAGAATTTGGCAATCTTCTATGGTGCTTATGCTAGTCCAGACTTTGATGTCATTCGCAAATAAAATGATTTTGCTGCGTACGATTTCAAGTTGCATCTTACAGCCCCATCAACGCTAACCCTTATAACTCCATCAGACAAGTAATCCTTTATCCAGGCCAATAGTCTGCCGCACACTCCGAGCTGCTCCAATTTTTGTAGCAGTATGCTGTGGTTAACACGGTCAAAAGCATTAGATATGTCCAAGTTACATGCATGGATAGGGAATCCATCGTCCACGACTCGAGTCCAATTATCAATTCTTATAAGAAAATTGGTTAGACTGGAGTGTCTTGTCCTGAATCCGTGCTGCGCGATGGAAATCAGCTTATTTTGTTCTAAATGTTTAATGAGTTCGTCAGCTACTAGTCGTTCGAGAACTTTAGAGATCACTGGCAACAACGTGACCGATCTGTAGTTAGACACATCATTTGGTTTCCTCCTTTGTATATCGAAGTGATTAATCCATTTTCCCTGTCATTAGCAACCGTGATACAAATCAAGGAAGGTTTAAAAGGTCAGAGTTATGGTGTTATTTCATCGGTACCCGGTGATTTGTTTGTATTTAACCGGCGTAGCTTTACCAGGACACTCTCGGGTTTCACAACGATTTCGTGTATTGTTTTCTGCGATCTGAATGCAGGTATATCGTAAGATACGCGTTAGTTTGAATAGAACACTCTAGAGTAAAATTGAGCCAGTTCGTTAGCGGCTTCGAGAGCTGTGGATGTAGTTCCAGTCGTAGTAAGTAAAGCGTAAACACCTGGTATTACCCTGGCATTTCTGTTCACGACCTGGAAGAGGAGCTTCGTATTTCATTCAATTTCATCAATCAGATTGATTCGATACTTTTCTTCATCCTCCTGGACAAGTTTAGTAAATTTGTTTATCAACATACGGTAAGATTCCCAAAATTTATGTGTTGACTGCTGTATGTGGCTTCTCCACGAACAGTTTCTGACCTTTATCCATTTCCTTATTTGACTCCAGATCACGAATTTAAATTCATTTTGCAGTTGATTTGAAACATATTTTGAGTGGAGTTCTATTTTTCGGTTGATTTTCTGAAGTATCGATGACCAGCATTGTTGGACATCAGTGATAATCGGTGCCCAGTCGATGACTTCTTGAAGAGACATTGATAATGCAACCGTATCGATTTTTCTTATCAATTTCTGAGCATCACGTGCTCTTTTCGCTTCAGATATATAGTCGAAAACAAGGAATACATGATCACGCTTTCCAAGAGGTGCTTCAACTGGATGTCCTCGATGACATTTTCCTCGCTAGTCAGAACAAGATCGAGAAAGGAAGGTTTGTTTGTGCCTCTGAAGTGAGTGCTGCTTGAGATGTGGTTGAATAAAGGAATTTCGTTGAACATTTTGTAGAATAGATGATCGAGAGAGTACACCGGTGGAATCTCGCTTTTTAGTAAATTCGGGAGATTAAAATCACCCATGATCAGGACGTTGTTTTGATATCTGGAAATAACCAGCTGAGTTTTCTCAATTAAACTAACTTTTTTGCTTCGTCTGCTGACGGTAGTCGGTAAATCACACCAACAACACAGTTTTCACTTGTTCCTAATTCAAGTAAACACCGAAGTGTATTTTCCAGTATCGAATCATTATCCGTGATTTCTCTGAACGTGAAGTGTGGATCATAATTGTAACGTCTGTGACGTGAGTAACGCGTGTTCCACCCGTTTATTAGTTCGACAAATTCAAAACCACAATTCGGATGTTATACGGTACTGTAATTAGCAACAATTACAACAACAATAATTATACAAACCTCAACTGTATAGGAACGTACAGCAAACAGTGGAGCCAAATTACTCCAGAATCAATTATATTAAATGCAAACAAGTTCAATGACGACCTGAGATATAAATAGAATAAAAGGAGTTACCAAAATTGCCGTCCAAAATGTCTATCAAAGACAAGACACCCAGAAGTGATGTCAAAATACAAGCCAATTTCAAGTGCCCAAAATGACAACCAAATTTAACAACAATGACCGACAATGTCCTTAACAATGGATTAAAACAAAAGCTTCACCAAATATGTGAACAGAAGATTTCCAATAATACAATTACAAAAAGCAAGGTTTGACATCTTAATTATAAATAAATAATTAACAAAACCAAATTTAAGTCACAAAAATCGGTATTTCATAAAAGTAGAAAGTAGAAAGGAAAAAGAAGAGTTTCAAAGCTACATAACACTTAACATGTCTCTTACAATAGTAAATAGCACACCTCCTCATCCACGGTCCATTCGAGTACAATAAAAAAACATGTTTCGATTGGAAATTTCCTCCTTGACTAATTGCTGATTGAACCAGGTTTCCGTTACGGCTATCAGGACTGGTGAATATTTTGGACGAAGCTCGATTACTTCAGGTAACTCATTTATCAAGCATTGTGCGTTGGTGTACAAACATTTGATGTTTGATCATAATAAAAGTGCTGGATGATGAGTATTTAAGCAGGTAATTTGAGTACGTGTCAAATATGATGGGTAAATTAGATCACCGACTCCGATAGAGTCGGTCGACATCCGTTTTTGGAGCATGATTCCCGGCATCACTGTGCTCAGTACCAACAGGTCCGGCAAATTCCACGATAGAGTCGGTTTTCAGGTGTTTACTGATAATTTTGATCTTTCGTGGAACTTTGTATCGATACTGGTTCCAATTGCTGAGCACGGTGTTCACCATAGTGGTGGTCAAACGTGTCAGTTTAAGGGGTCGTGGACCATTACCTTCGTAATTCGATGACTTCGGGATTCGGAACGTATCGATAACCGCTACATTGGTGGTATGGATAGCATTACTAATAAATCTCCACTGCTGTCGGTCGTGGTTAAATTTACACTTTGTATCCGAGCCGGTGGCATCTTCTGGGAATTTTGAGAGAATAAGTGTGCGCTTATTGCGATCGATTGTTTTCTTTTGGTTTCGGTGGCGATTTTGCCCGCTCTGGCAAGGGCACATCAACAAATACACGAGATGTATTTTCCATGCCGTCCCTTAGCAAGTATGTCGACAGAAGTACATCTTCTAAATCCTTCTCATTTTGCACTACTACCTCGACCAACCGCGGCTTATCTTGGTGTAGCGCTTTGGGAGGACGATTAAAGCGAATCAACGAAACAGAGTGGATCGCTTCGAGATTCATGCGAGTGCACAGTTTCTACTATTCAGCCAAATCATTCTGTTGTCTATTCGACAATAACGTCTCAGTCGACTCTGGCACGTTGGTGCAGATAACACTAAGAGAATTTATTTCGAGGAAACTTTCGCTAATTGGGCAATTGATGTGAACGATTTCGGCTTTAAGACGTTTTTAACACTCTCCTGGGTGCTGTGCTGCAACAATGCAACCTTTTCAAGAGAATGGTTTGGTGGTGGTAAAGTTGAGCGTATTCGTTTGTTCTGTTTACATGTTTTAGGCTTGATTAATGGCTCTACAGCATTTTTCACTAGTGCAAGCTCTACTTCCAGTTGCGACAATCTACTCTTTATTGTATTAGACACTTTTCTAACAGATGAATGTATACTGTTGCGATGGCCATTTATATTCGAATTTTTACAGGCATGGCAGAAATAAAAACAGATGGATAGTCATTATCGTTCACTAGCCTTACACACTCATCAGTTGAAGTTTTATCACATGACACGTGTTGGTGGAACCCGCAGAAAGCACATTTACTGAAACAGTATCAACGCTTACCGGTTTTAAACACGTGAAGCTGATGTCACAAAGATTCAGTGTCGCCGTCGCATAACACTTCTCACGGTCACAGCTGGATCGATTTTTTCGTGGTCCGGGCAGTGGATCTCGTTACATGTTCGCACATGTTTGTGGGTTGCATAAGGCTTGCCGGTTGATCGATAATATGTGTATTTCATCCTCAAATAGCGACATCTTGCGCCATCTAAACAACTCTAATTTTCAAATTGAAATAAGTGTATCCGGTGTCCGAAACACAAATGGCTCATCGAGTACACAACCGAACGTCTTGCGCCACTCATATGAATAGTCACACCGACCATCTGCCGCCCCCACTTCGGCTGATTCACTGTCATGTGAACCAGGCCTACTATTCGTTTTGGCTGATTTGGTGTCAGGTGAACCAGGCTTAGTCTCCATCTGATCCGAATTAGTGTCGGGAAATTCAGTCACAAAATCCGACTGAGCTAATTCAGTGTCAGGTAACTCAGCTTCCTGATCACAACCGACAACACAAAGGTCAATACCCTCAGACGTTTTACACGCAGGCCCCTGCAATATCCAACCCAACAATGTCTTCGTTGCGAACGGACGGCGCCTGCCTCCTAATCGCTGTTCCAACGCTCAATGCGCTTCCGGTACGTTACAGACAATAAGCAAAGTTATTTCTCTCCCCACATTCTCTGAAAACCTCAGATCTTTCAAATGTGCATACCTCGTGCTGATCATATTTGGAGATTTCAGCACTACTTCAGGTAACTTTGAAACCGTGTAAGCTTCGGCAACATGAATTATTTCATCACTGTCAACCGAATGCACATCGAAACTTAACAACGAACTTTTCAACTTTCGATGTAGACCAAGTGTTGCTATCGACACATCAACTGGCGCACTAGGCATACAAAATTTCTCAACAAAACTCTGCGAGATCAAAGTTGTATCAGAGCCATTATCAAGTAAAGCCACGACTGGAACAAGTTCAACTGACGTGTCAATGTTCACTGTCAGGTAGCCTGAACTTACTGCTGTACTGAGAGCAGTAACACTGTAGTTTATACTTTTCAGTTGCTCATTAGGACGATCATAATGCAGCGAAGAATGGTGTCGTCTACTACAACCTTCAACGGAACAAGTATTCGTAATCTTGCAATCAAATGCCCTGTGAGACCGGCATAAGCAAACGTAACATATTCCATGCTGCTTAGCCATATTCAATCTGGCTTTTACGTCAGCCTCCTGATAAACAGGACAATCTTCTATCTTATGAGGTCCTCTACATTGAAAACATTCAACCAGAATTGGCCTCGGTTCCCTCGTAGTCATAAACACCCTCCTTCCATCTGGCATTCTTGGTTTCTCTGATGGATTCGGAGAGACAGATGTTCTATCTATTAGCATGCCAAATCTGCTCCTAGCAATTCTTGCTCTCCGAGGTACGAACTCGGTCAGACTGGCAAAATCAACTTCTGACCCGTCAGCAAGCATTGTATCCGCTGCGTCAGCCCACTGCTGTTGTAACGCAACAGGGAAGCATTTCACTAATCCTTCCAAAGTTGTGACTGAATTCAAATCAGCGTCACACTTCATTTGCTTCAATGTGATTTGGCAATTTTCCATTTTTATGGCCAAATCAGACAAACCATCGACCTTGTTGGAAAGTCTTCTGGCTTCATCAAGCAACTCCTCTAATGTTGACCTGGCAATTACATGCGGTAGCCCAAGCAAATCTTTCAAAATCATCCTTGCCCGCATATAACCCTCAGTGGGTTGTAGCATGACGCATGCATCAATTGCTTTTCGAGCCTTGCCCCGACAATAATACATCAAATACAACAGTCGCTGGCCTGGATCCATAAGCCTCGACTCAATGTAACATTCAAACTGTTTCAGGAACTTCCAATAGTCTATTGGATTACCGTCAAAGTAGGATAATTCTACTTTAGGCAATCCGATACTCATGTTCATCGCTGGTTGCAAATAGCTTACCGCCGAGTCGAACTCTTCAGTTTTGCTACTTGTACCGTCGATCAAGTTTTCTTCTTCAGCGACTCCTCGTCGTTCATTTGTCAAGCGCACTATCGTTGATCTAGAAGCATCTAAATCGCGCTTTAGTTGCAACACTAGTTGAGAACTCGCAATGCTATCTCTATCATCAGCGTTTTCCTTAGAAGCTACCTTAGAAGATATCTTAGGCATACTAAATGAAATATACAACAATGTTCCAAAACGACAAAAATTAAATAAAAAGGGGACGTCACCAAAGTTGTGAACAGGGATTGACTGTCAAATGTTCAATGTCACGACGATCGGGGAGTTCTTCGCCAATTTTGCTCAATATAGCTTCAATTGAACGAACCAAAATGCGTATTTTCTCCCGTTGAGACAAATACTGTACCAGTCAGCAGACAAGTTGTGATGCGAATCCAATTGAAACGATCCAACTTCAGCACAGAAACCGAATTGATGCAATTCACGAATTGAGTACTGCTCGCCAAGTTCGAGAAGAATCAAATTCCAAATTAAGTACTGTATTGTCTGTGACGTAAGTTACGCGTAGTCCACCCGTTTCCTATTTCGCTAAATTCAAAACCACAATTCGGATATTCTACGGTACTGTAATTAACAACAATTACAACAAAAATAACTATACAAAACTTAATTGTATAGGAACGTCACAGCAACAATGGAGCCAAATAATCCAGAATCAAATTCAATTCAAACAAAAGACGACCTGATATAAAAGTAAGAAGAATCGATTTAGCAAAATGTCGTCCAAACTTTCTGTGACAATCAAAAATGATACTAAAAATAGCGTCCAAATTAAATCAAAATACTGAAGCCCAAAATGGCAACCAAATTTTGCAACAATGACCGACAATGACAGAAACAATAAATTAAAACAAACATTTGACCGAAGGCGTGTACAGAAAAGATTTACAATAACAGAAATAATTGCAAAAAGAAATGTTTTATATCAAAATACTGTAGGAAAATAACACACAAGCAAAATCTATTTCACAAAATTCAAGTTTTGTAACTAAGTTCAAATTAAAAGGAATATTGAAGGGAAAGGAAGAATTTCAAACTACTTTGAACCTTACAGTCTCGAAACTTGTAGGACAGCTGGTGCTGGGAAATACTTTGTGCGCGTGAACAAAATGTTCTTTTCCCGTCAAACTGCTAACTTGTTGTAAGTTGACTTGCACGATCAAAAAGTATGAAATCCGATAGATATCGTTGAGTGATACTCGGAATTCTTTAAATGGTATAAATCCGTGCAGATGCAACGAAGATATGATCAGAAGTGTGAGAACGACGAAAAATACGTCCGCACAGTAGCGTCAATAAAGCTTCAGCTTCTTCAAATTGCCGTTGATGTTGTTGAATTAATGAGTATTATTATTCTGTTGTGATTTCGCATTATATTCCATATTTCCCATCATGTATTGCCTGTAACATTGTTTTCTCTGCAAAACGAGGGTCGTCACTCCGTCCCGTATTAGGCTAAATTGTAACTTAGTTCAAAGCAATTCATGTAATTCAAAGTATTAATTATCCAAAAACCAGATACTCCACACTAACCATAGATTAAAAATGTAGGGAATGCATAAATTCAACAAAGATGGTATGTCAATACGAAAAGTTTGGATTTAGTCAACATATAATTGTCAATTTCGGCCTTCAACTTGTTCACGCTTGAAACACAAATGATATGTTGAGACAGAGCGTTCCATATAAAAAAGTCAAACAGCAAATAAGAACCTTCGACAATTTGATCTACAGGGTGGAATAATTAACTGGTTGAGTTGAGATCTGCCGATCTTGCCGATGGAACATATGTTCGTTTGGGTTTGTGCATTCAGAATGTTGAACAGCAGGATCAAGTGACCCCTTGCACGACGATGAAAAAGTCAAATAGGTTCAGAGTTGCAATCCACTTCTCGTATTGCCCGTTTTATAGTTGGTCACTAGTTTTGTAACGTGGTATGCTCGGTGCAGCAAGGTCCTGTCGTTTTTTAACCATTGTGACCATGCTTGAACAGCGTACTCCATTGCTGGCCTGATATAGGTGTTGATTATCCGTGGGAGTACAAGCTTTGTGAAACTACCGAAGATCCTTCTGAGCAGTGCTAAACCTTGACAGGGATTTTTGTATACCACAGAACCTGCTGTGAAAACTTCAAGTTACTGCTAATCCACACAGCCGGGTCCTTTTTCTTCCGTAACCCATGAAAATTGCTGAGATAACTGAGATGATGTGAATTCGGAGGATTTCGTGACATTTGACACGTATGATGTGTTTCGATGCTTTTTGTAGAAGTTGACCAAATTTTATGGTGCGAAAGCTAGTCCTAACCTTGATTTTATCCGCAAATGGAAAGATTTTGCTGCCTACGATTTCAGGCATATCGTTCGCGTACACCAGGAAAGGTATTGAGACCTAAACCTTGAGTTACGCCACTTGTAACTTCTACTGGGATGCAGAGTGCCACATCAACTATAACCCTGATAAGTTTACCAGTCAAGTAATCATGTATGCAGGCCATTCATTTTCCACCCACCCCTAGCTGCTCTAATTTCTGTAGCAGTATACTGTGGTTAACAAAACTTTCGACATATCCAATTAACAAGCACGGATAGGGTATCTCTTATCCATTGCTCGAGTCCAGTTATCAAGAGTTAGGAGAAGATTTGATTCATTTCATCAGCACCTACCAAATTTTTGTATTTAACCCAAGTAACGGCAGCAGGACACTCTCGGGATTCACAGCAATATGATGTGATGTGTTAATTTGTTATTTGAATTCACGTATAACATACCACAAGCGCTAATCAGGGTAGAAAACTCTAGATTAAAATTGAGCGAGTTTGTTGGCGGCTTCGGGAGCTGTGAATGCAGCTCCAGTCATAATAAGTAAACGGGAACGCCTGGCTTTACCCTGCCTTTCTTTTTACGATCTGGAAGAGGAGCTTGGGGTTTCGTTCAACTTTATTCACCAGATTGATACTCAACTCTATACTTGTGGACAAGTTTAGCAACGTAGTTCCTCAGAGATTCAGGTGTCGCATGTAGTTTTTTTTCACGCACAGTTTCTCACTTATATCCATTTCCATGTTGGACTCCGGATGAATAATTTGAATCCTATTTTCATTTTTTGAAATTTATTTCGCGTTAATTTCTATTTTGTCGTAGATTTTCTAAGGTATCGATGACCAGCATTGTTGGACATAGGTGTTAATCGGTGTCTAGTCGGTGACGCCATTGATAATATATTCAAATCGATTTTCTTTATCAATTTCTGAGGCTCACTAACTCTTTTCACTTGAGATATATAGTGGAAAACGATGACTACGTTAATCTTTCTAAGTGTTGCTTCACAGCGGATATCCTCGTTGACATTTTGCTCGCTCGTCAGAACAAAATCGAGTATGAACGGTGTGCTCGTGACTCTGAAGCGAAAGCTGCTCAAGATGTGGTTAAACAAAAGCATTTCGTTGAAAATTTCGTAGAATAGATGATCAAGACAATTTATTGTCGGAATCTCGTTTTTAGTAAATTTGGGAGATTAAAGTCACCTATGATCAGGACGTTGATGTGATATCTGGAAAAAACCAGCTAAGTTTTCTCAAGTAAACTAGCATGGTATGTTTCGAGTGCTGATGGTAGTCGGTAAATTGCACCAACAACACAGATTTCACCTGTTGCCAATTTAAGTGAACACCACAGTGTGACTTCCAGTATCAAATCGTTGTCATTTCTTTGAACGTGAGGTGTTGATCACAGTAAAAAGCAACACCCCTCATCCATGGTCCATGCAATCGCGATGAAACATATTCATCTTTAAAATGAAAATGTTCTCCTCGGCTAATTGCTGATTGAACCAGGTTTCAGTTGGAGCTATCATGAGTGGCCGATACTTTTAAAAAAGCTCTATTAACTCGGACAATTTATTTGTTAAACATTGAGTGTGTGTTTACAAATACTTAATGTTGGATCTGGATAAAAGTGTTGTATGATAAAAGTGTTAGATGTTGTAGGGTTAGAAAGATCACAATGAAGAGCCCAGGCTGGCCTTTTCGGTAAAATCTATTTCCCGGTTCTACTGCAAACAAGAAATTGGAAGCTGCAGTCATCTTTGCTGGGAATACTTCGAGAAGTTGACTGGATTTGCATCTAAATTTAGTTCAACAATGGGTTGTAATTTGTATTTGAAACGAAATTAGACATCTTTTAATTCACACAGCGCTTCACCAAATCTCCAAAATTCGATTTTACGGACGAACTTCGTCGCTTCTCTTTGCCTGAATGCACTGCAGACGTAATCGTACATAATCGTATCGAAGTAGAGCTCATTTTGTATCATAGTTCAGCAAACAGGGAGGTAGCATGTGAATTCATCACCCTGGGTAACGCGAACATTCTTGGTAATCTAACTTTCATGTTACAGGCAATTGTCTGCATGTGCAATATCTGTCGTTCAAGTGTAACCTCCATTGTTCATCGTTGATAAAGGCTTCGTAAAAATTACTACTCGCCAAGCATCCTAGTGCTCAACATCGCAATGGCTGTATCAATAGATTTAGGCTATCAAAATTTATTTTCTTAGGCGATGATCCCTTTAAACAAAACTTTCCAAAAGCCAAAGTTGTCTGAAACTTAGGTGTCACCACTTGATTGCAAATTGTTAAAAACCTAAAAACTGATGGTCTGATCGCTTGCAAGTCTAGAGATGCGATCGATTGGGTTTCGGATGCCTCGTGCCTCGTGGATGCATATAACTAACGTGAAAATTCTACAATTATCATCAGCTTATCAACCACATACATTCCAGTGCCAAATCCGTTTATGCCTGGGCAACCTGACAACAAATTAACCCACATGCAGTCTATGACTGTTTTTCACTTTGCCTCGACTAGGAAAGTGATTTCATACACCATACATTCTTTACGCATATTATTGCATTGTTTCCTGAATAGCTGACCTCTCACCGTGCTGGTGAAGAGAAACCCTACCTAACTTTCCAAATATCCGGGAACAAGAACGTGTGAAAAGTACGAACTGTATACTCCATATCGAAGTGCCGGGTGCTCAACCGCATACCGTAGGAGGAAATTTGGGCGCGTGATTGGCTTTTAGTCACCTTCAGCCCTGTGCAACTTGAACTTGAACTTGAACATGAAATATTTAGAAAAAATCAAGACTATTAAATCCACTGGATTCAATGGTTGGACTTTTCAATCTTAACTCGGTAGCGCTTCATATTTCTCCAATCGTAAATGCCACATAATGTTGCGAGCACAACGATTAAATTGCAGTGAATTATTCAAACGCCCGCTCAATCAACTATGCTAGTTCAGTTAATGATTTTCGACCACAGTATAATATTACAAATTATTAATTGTGCTAAAATGGTATCTTTTTAATGAGTACCAATGATTTGACTCTTTCTTTTTCTAAACTCAAACAATTTGTTTTATTGAATATTTTTACTACATTTAAATATTCAAACATTATGGCCGACGAATCCGAACTCCTCGATTATGAAGATGAAGAGCAGGAGTCCGTTGCCGACGCTCGTCAAAATGGCGAAGCTCCGGCAAAGAAAGGTGTTAAGGGAGCTTATGTCACCATTCACAGTTCTGGATTTCGCGATTTTATTTTGAAGCCTGAATTACTTCGCGCGATCGTGGACTGTGGCTTCGAACATCCTTCCGAAGTGCAACATGAGTGCATCCCCCAGGCTATTTTGAGTATGGATGTCTTGTGCCAAGCAAAATCAGGGATGGGAAAGACGGCCGTGTTTGTAATCGCTACGCTTCAACAATTGGATCCCGAAGAAGATACCAATACAAGCGTCCTTGTTCTCTGCCATACCAGAGAACTGGCGTTCCAAATCAGCAAGGAATACGAACGTTTTTCAAAATATTTGCCAAAGATTAAGGTTTGCTAGTCAGATATGAATAACTCTCGTTAGGTCGGTGTATTTTTCGGTGGTTTACCTGTAAGAAAGGATATGGAAACCTTGTCCAAATCCACCTTTCATATCGTGGTCGGGACACCCGGGCGCATACTGGATCTTGTGCAGAGCAAATCACTAAAACTTCAACATGTCAAGCATTTCATCATCGACGAATGTGATAAAATGCTGGATACGCTCGGTATGTTTCATATGTTTCTAATTAAATAGATATGCGGCGTGATGTTCAGGAGATATTTCGCATGACACCCCACCAAAAACAAGTGATGATGTTCAGTGCTACAATGAGCAAGGAGATACGCCCGGTTTGCCGAAACTTTATGCAAGATGTACGTTACCTGTGCACCAATTCGTTACCACCTTGCTACCTGGGCACCGTAAAATCTGAAAGAAATACGGTACCTTGGTTTTTTGTTGGGTCAAGTAGGATTGCCGCATCCATGAAGCACCACTAAACGAGCGTTCCAGCGTTACTTCTCAGTTCCACTTCTTACGGACATGAAAATTGGTTCGTTCGTTCGTTCGTGGCTTCTCGGAATGTGGGGCTTTCATTTAATGAGCAGTTCCATGTGGACCAACTGGCTGATCCCAACCCAACGGTTTTGCAGTAGTTTTCGTCAACTTCATTTAGCACCTTTTTGAGGTGTGCATTTCATTTCGCATCTTTTTCAGCCATTGGAAATCTTCATCGAAAACGACTCAAAGTTAACCCTGCACGGGTTGCGGCAGCATTACGTCAAAGTTAAAGAAAACGAAAAGAACAGGAAGCTCTTCGAACTACTTGACGAACTGCAATTCAACCAGGTATGCGGTTTTCCATGATGTTTGCCATGCTAATACTGAAGCAAGTTTGGCTTGCATGTGTGTTCTCTTGTGCATCTGAAAGTTTAGCCATCTTCGTTTTTTTTCAGGTGATCATATTCGTCAAATCCGTTCAACGTTGTATGGCTCTCGCTCAACTGTTGGTCGAACAAAACTTTCCGGCTATCGCAATGCACCGACAGATGTCGCAAGAAGAACGCCTCGAACGTTATCAGGCATTCAAAAATTTTCAGAAGCGTCTTTTGGTCGCAACCAACCTCTTTGGTCGTGGAATGGACATAGAACGGGTCAACATTGTATTTAATTATGATATGCCAGAAGATTCTGATACGTATTTGCACAGGGTAAGTTATCTCAAGTCAAGCCTTTACACAGCCCGAATATTTTTCACTATCGATGCTTACCCATTTGCTTTACAGAAGTTCACCATAAACAGTTTCCATCGCAGTGAAACAAATTCAATATCTAACATACACTTGATAATGAGTCAAAATTATATGTATGCCTAAAATAAGCTTGATCCAGGCAGTGACGCACATTCAGACTGCACGTAGGCAAAGATACTGTCTGGTTGCCAAAGCCCAGAATAATGTGATAACGCTATTGTTGAAGCACGAAAGTACCGTCTAGGCCTGGGCAACCTGACTATAACTTAGCCCACGTGCAGTCTCTGACTGCAGCACTTTGCCTATACCATCATATACCGTGTGATTGCACATCGGCTGTCTAAGTCCTGGGCATATTCTAATGTAAAGCAGATAAATCGTGGATTTCTAAACTCAACATAAACTGAAAAATTATTTACCATTTGTGTGAGAATGTTTCATCAGCAGTGCAATTTTAATTTGAGACTCGATTTGCAATCATCTCATTTTCGCCGTCTCGCTGTGGCTGCTGTACAAACTCTAGAGTGAACTTCAAAGTAACCTTAAAATCAAGATGTTCAAAAAACAGTTGCTATTTATTCCCCCAATTTAACCGCTGCGTGCGGTTGTCAGTATTTTTAAATTCGCTTTTTTAGTTGACAACATTTACATCTCATTTAAGCATAATTCCACAATTTTTCTGTGTTCAGGACAACCTGGTTACACAATTTTCCTGTGAAGAGGAATAAGATACCTATTAGAGTGCTATTGTTAACTATAACCCAGTGGCGACATGCGCTGATGATTTCTCTACTTTAGACAGAAACCCGTTTACATTATATATTTTACAAAGCATTATTCTGACTGGCAGCATAATTATGCAGTAATAACTAGGTTATGATATTTCTCAACGAAATTCTGATTGACCCTATCGTTTCGAGTAATTGGTATTCGCGTCACAAGATTGTTCATCGTTGTATGTATGAAAGCACAAGCCTGATCCAGGCAAAGTGCCGCACAGTCAGAGACTGCACGTGGGCTAAGATACTGTCAGGTTGCCCAGGCCTAGACAGATATGAGGGGGAAAATAGAAATGGTAGTGAGACTCCAGCGTGTTTCAGCATGCAGCTCACTACCATTGGCCAATCACGATGTTTGCCGCACAGCACATAAATGCTGCACGATTGCACATCCGTTCATCGTTATATTGATATTGAGAGTATTATCTATATAAACTCTCATGGCAAAATACTACGGCTTATAAAATTCGGCTGTTAATATTCCAATATTTTAGTAGCTGTAGCAGGGACTGGCTTCACGCGTACGTTTGCGTATTTCGATAGGTTCATTTTCATACAATTTTGCATCTCTGTCCTCCTTTACGTATTTTTAATATCATATAAATGGCATCAATCTAATATTCGCCTCGCAATGCACTTGCTGATATTCTTGAGTATCGTGCCACACTCGCAATTGTGTTATTGTTCCTGCACTTCTCTTATTTAACCGGACGATCACGCTTTTTTCAGAATATTAATAGTTTTCAAAACTATCTCTTTTAGGTTGCTCGCGCTGGTCGATTCGGCACCAAAGGTCTAGCCATTACCTTCGTTTCTGACGAACATGATGCCCAAATTCTCAATGAAGTTCAAAATCGATTCGAGGTCAACATTAGTGAGCTCCCTGATGTCATGGAAATTTCAAGTTATATGGAAGACCGCTGAACTTCGTTTTTATTGTCCTTGCATTAATTCCTTTATTGTATATAAATTACGCAGCTAACATGCCGATTATGTTCTGACTTGGCATCTTTCCTAATTCAACGGCTCGTTAGATGTTGAGCATAAGCCTGACTCATGCCGCTTCATTCGCAGCACGTGTTGCAAAGTTGCCCATACTTAGGCATGTTGATGAGCTGTGACAGAAAAACTGCTGCGTATAGCCGCTTGGATATTCATGTAACGTACATTATGTCTATGATTCGTCTCTCATCGAAGATGATAAATCCACTGCAGCAGGATTTTTTTCGAAATACAGTTTAACGTCGCTTAGATGGGTCAATAATCTGCAAACCTGCTGCTTTTTGCAACGTTCTAGGGTCTACAATTACTATGACATCAGTCGAAACAACTTGAGATGGGTTGTTTTGAGAAAATGGCTACTAAGCACGATCTTGAGAAATTTTAAAGCTCGTCACTCGAAGCTAAATTAGATATAATATCGCCGTGAAGAACTGGTCCGAAGCGGAAATGCGAA
>JACCGJ010021300.1:0-28298 GCA_013407085.1 Atriophallophorus winterbourni | reverse complement strand
AGTTCTATAATACACGCTTGACCAAATAGTTCAAAGTACGTTCAGTAAAAACTAGAGGATGCGTTCTCAGTTGTGTACACATTTCCTCCTAGCGCGTCACCAATACTTGGCTGGAACATGTTTTGGACGGCTGAGGCAATTGTGATCAAAATCTTCAGACCGAATTTATGTATTCAGAACCAATCGGGTCGTCAGCTCTCATCATTACCTCGGCCATAATCGATATCGACCGAATTGACCTTGATCAATACCACGTGACGTTAATTTTTGTTAACCCAAATTGATGTTGATCACATCAATTTCGGTTTTACTAGGTATGTATTGTAGATCTGATTGTACAATATCGAAAAGGAAATATTTGCCTCTTTTCATGAGTTTTTGTTGACAAATATTAAACGTTTTAATCCAAATCAGCTAATACATAATCAGCAATTGAGTTGTCCGCTAGCGATCTATATTAGAAGGTTGAACTAATTTCAAATTCATTTAATTAGAGCATAATCTTTAGGATGTTTTTACCTCATTTGTCACAGAATTCACGATATTTTTCAGATAGTCTCCGTGGCATTTTGTTTATGGTTGATTCAACAAAGTTGGCAGATCGATTCATCTAATTGAAATGTGATTTCAACGAGATAGTTAGATTATTTTTCCGTCGTTTTTGTCGAAGTTGTCACCCCATTTGTTTGCTTTCTCGGTTGACTTTGAGCGATTGATTAAAAACTAGTTCGATCGTGTCAAGATCTTGGATAAACTGTGTGATTACAGATGGTTTGTGTTAGTTGCACGAATCGCCTAGATATAATTTAGGTGGTTTAAAAGAAAGGGTGTAGTACGTAATATTTGGACTAGGATTTAGCGTATTAACGGGGATTTGGATACAAGGAAAAACGAGAGTGAAGTACATCTACACCGAAGAAAATAATTTGTCACGGCCTCCAACTTACTCATGCACGTGTTTAAAATAAGATCCAATCTCCCGAGACACATTAATAAACTTATCCTTAAAATACCCCACTCTCGCTTAAACTACTCAGAACGTTTACTCAGTCTGTGCATGTTTTTATTTTTAACGGTTATTCATGCGAACTGGTGTCATTAACGAGTTTATTTCCTGAAAATCTATGCTGCTCAACTGCTATTTTCCCCGCTCCTCTTTATAAACACTTTGTGTTTCTCAAACGTTGCATCAGGATCAATTTACGCGCAAGATCTAGGGTGTAGAACCTATGAGGATATTCTTGAAAAATAACTTGAAATAACATTTTTCCTCTTGGGATCGGCTTACAATTACGATCCTCAAGGATAATTTTGCATCAGGATGTTCTTAGGAGTAAAGATTCTCCAAAGACTCGTTCCAAACACAGTATACTTCCTTCGTGAACGTATTGGAGAGCGTTTATACCATTTGAATAAAGTAACATTTGCCAAAGGAAACTGCTTGTTGAACAATAACGGTCGAGTTTATTTCGTTGATAACATGTGTAAATTTTCTACGTATATTGTATTCTTATGTGTAACTTGTACAGTATTCAAAGTGATGTGTTGCCGTCATCAGGTGGAGACAGTAAGATTAGGTTCAGTGAGCCTTGAAACAGTGGACAAATTGCTAACAAGGTTATACTTGAATGCCACTGTTGCATAGGGTTCGTACAATGAACCACGATGTTCTAACACAGACTCACAAAGTGATTCGTGGTCAAGCACGCAAGGCGCTTATGGATGACCAAAGTGATGTGTTGCTCACATCCTCCGAAATTACACTCCAATACCGGTTTCTGGCTGTTTGCCGTCATCACTGAACCTAATCTTACTGTCTACTCCTAATGACGGCAAACAGCCAAAAACCGGTAGTGGAGTGTAATTTCGGGGGATGTGAGCAACATATCACTTTGGTTATCCTGAAATAACATTTTTCCTCTTGAGATCGGCTTATAAATACTATCCTCAATGATATTTCCCACCCGATGCATGAGGATCTCCTTAAGAGTCAAGCTTCTTCATAGACGCGATCAAAACACATTATACTTGCTTCTTTAACACATTCATATTGGACAACCTTAATACCATTTTGTATCAAGTAACCTTTGCCAAAAGAAACTGCTTATTGAAAAAGTACGGTCGAATTTATCTCGTTGATAACATGTGTAAATTTTCTGCGAATATTGTTCTTTTATGTGTAACTTGTACAGTATTCGTTGTTTGTATGCATTTTTAAAACTGGTCTAAAGCTAAAATTTTGAAAGTTTTCGTTTAAAGCTTTGTCCTTTTTTACAACAATATAATTCTTTTGATGTTAAGAGTTTATTGTTTAAAGAGTTTAACTGTATCGGTCCCCTTTACTGACAACCATCACTGCTCCCGTTACACACCCAAACATCCGTTTCCCACCACCAATATTCCCAACCTATTTCAGATTTGGAAATAATTTTACGTCTCCTTCCTTCCGCCTGGTTCGAATGATAACAGTAAAATTTATTAGCAATTTATATGTATATCCGTGGCATTGTACAACTATTTGCGTCTTTACCATAAATCTTGAATCTTGCAATTATTTGTTCGTTTGTCTACAGAATGAAGCTCTACGAATATGGATAGATTCAGTGATTGTTGGATGCTAAAATCGCTTGAACTTGTACTTCGCTATCGTCTATGTAACATTGATAAAGGCGAGGTAGAAAGAGAATGATCATACCAATCTAGCCTTCGAAATGTACTAGAACAGTGGAACGGGTTGCAATCTGGAGTTACTGTCGACTATGTTTAATATAGCGTCATATACTAGATATTAATAAAAATTTGGCTTTAAACAATAATTAACATAGCGGAATTTCAAGGATCGAAATGGAATCCAGACGTTTTTAAAGTTGACCGAATTAACTCCAAATACGAAATAAGTTGAGGAATATGTTAATTAGTGGAAAGTATATGCTTGATTAAGTTGATTTTCAAGTTCGTCGGTATAACGAAAGCACTGGTTTTCAATTCAATTCAATTTTAGTGGTCTAAAAAGCATATAGCTTTACAAAATACCACAGAATAATATGGGAACTACGAATTATATAACAAGCAAAAACGGGATTTGGTTGCTTCAGGAATCAGGTAAAAATCCAATGGGCAGAAATTGTTTTCGTTTTGTGTGATGACAAATGTAGATGCCTGGGGTCAAGATGTATAGTTTTCTTCGATGCTCGGGTTAAGGGTGAAAAAGTTATCAAGACTTTTCTTGGGCATGTTTTGATTTGGGGAGATTACAACATAATCGGGTAGATTGTTCCAAGTAAAACAAACTCGCGTGGCAAAAAATCTCGGCTACAGTGGAGTAGCGAGTGAGGGACAGTTAGAGTCAATGTGTGAGCTCTTGTCTTATGCGAGCCCCGTATATTAAATAAGCATTGTTGAGGGTGATTTTCAGTATTCAAAATATTGTAAACAAAAATCACATCCCCTCAGAGACGACCACGTGGATAATCGAAAAAATTCAGGGTTTTGATTCGCTCAGTGTATGGCTTCCGGCTGAGTCCGTCACATAACGGCACAGCTGTCTACGAAAAAACTTCAAGAGTACTGCCTCTGCTAAAACGCGTGTTCGGGAGTTTCACGAAGCTAACTGTTAATCAAATAATTAATACGTACTTGAGGCCAACCATGGAGTAGGCGGTTCAGGCTTGGTCACCCTGGCTACAGAAGGACATCAGCCTCTTGCAGAGAATATATCATCGGACCACCAAGCTCGCATGCGCTTTAAAGCACACACAATACGAAGATCGTATTGCAAGTCTCAATCTATTCTACTCTCGCTACCGCCGTCTTAGAGGTGATTTGATACTTATGTTCAATATAATGCATACCCCCAACCATCTCCTGAATAAACTATTCACACGACTACCACCCCGAACCAGCCGGAGTCATGACGATGCAGTACTTATTCCCGACTCGAGACTGAACTATCGAAGGTTTTTTATTCAGTACGTGTATGTCCCTACCCCGTAACGTTGCACATTCACCCAACTTGGATATATTCAAATCGAACTTGGACAACTTCATGTCGATCAATCCAAACATTGAACCTATATATTCTACACCATAAAAGCTTTGAACACATGCATCGAAGTAAACTATACATCTTGACCCCATGGATTTACATGGGCCATCCAACAGGTTGAAAACAATGTCTGCCCTATGGATTTTTATCTGATTTCTAAACTGTTCAGTAAGCAAACAAATCCCGTTTTTACTACCCATGTTACTCGTAACTCATATTATTCTGTGGTTTTTGTAAAGCGATGTGCTTTTTAGACCATTAAATTGAATTAAACTGAATTAAAGTTTAGCAGCTCAATGGTCGCAGCAATTTCTTAAACCATGCTTGAACTGCATATTCCTTCGTGGGTCTGATCTACGTATATGTAATGCGGGGAATTGTCTGTATTGAGAACCTAGCGAAATTTTTTTAGGAATGACAATTTATGTGATGTTTTGCTATAGACGGAGTTGCAGTGGTTCAACATCCCTATAGTGTTGCTTATTAACATGCCCATGTCATTCTTTCCATGGTTTACGACATGCTGTCCGCATCGAGAAAATATTATAACTCCACATATTTTCCAAGGTTTACCATGTGAAACCTTTTGGAATTGAAAAATAGGCGATTTTGTAGGGACCAAACCTGGATAATATCCAGATCGTTCTAGAGTAGTTCGCAGTGTTCCGGCTTATTTATCCTCGACCAAACTAATATATCGTCCGCGAACAGTACGATCTTACATTTGATCAGAGCCGCTATGTCATTGGCATAAAGTGCAAAGAGGATTCGTCCGAGGACGGATCACTGAGGCACTGTACTTGTCATGGCTGCCGACTTCGATAAAGCACCATCCACAGAAACTAGAACAAGCCGGTCACTGGTAATTTTGTAACCAGGCTAATAATCTGCAAGTGATACCACAATGTTCCAGCTTCTGCAAGAGAATACTGTGGTTGACACGGTCAAATGATTTCGACATATCGAGGTAACATACAGGGATGGCATCCCCAACTTCTACTGCTCGAGTCCAATCGTCATGGAGAATGTTTCACAGGAAAAACGTCCGAAAATACACGGAAGCTTACCTAGCATGCGGCTATCTCAGTTGTACACGGCTTCGCATTGCATGCTATTGTAGCAGACTATTGTCTCTACACATTCAGAATTGTACACATCCACCTATTCAACCTTAGGCAAACACACAAATCAAAGTTCAACCAACGTCACGTGTACAATTATCGATCTTCGCGCCACGGTCATCCATATCGACCAGATTTCAAATACACATTCAAATGGTGCGAAGCAACGGGCAATCGGATCAGATATAATAACACGGACAGGCAGCGAACAACGACACTGCCTCTGTACTTCTTCTTCTTCTTGATAGACGACAGGGGGTCAAGCCCCTGTAAGCCGCATCACATTATATATCAGCAACATAGTTCAGGAGAACCTCAGTTGAAGAAATCCTGTCCAGCGTTGTTCAGCTTTGCCGTGATTACAGGCAACACCTTATCCAAAAGTTGCTTGAATTGGTTTTCAGAGCTCGTTGAGATAACCTCTTCCGGAAGCGCATTCCACAAGTTAACAATTTTTGTTGAGAGCGTGAATCCCTGTGGTAGGCGTAGTGTCCTTCGCTTTTGAAGCTTTAGAGCATGGCCACGGGTTCTTGAGTCCGTCACGAGAGGGAAAAACTCGCGCAGCTCGTCACCATAAGCTCCCAGTAATATACGACGAGTTAGCAGCAGGTCGTAGCGCACACGCCGAATACTGAGCGACATGAGGTTGAGGCGTTGAACTCTCTCCACATAAGGAATTGATTTCAATCCTTGTACTCGTTTCGTCGCCCGCCTTTGCAATTTTTCCAACTGGTCACGTTCTCCCTTAGTTTGAGAATAGGTGGCTGGCAAACCATATTCCAAAACTGGTCTCACGTATGTGGAATAAAGAATGCAAAACATCTGTGGAGTAATCACCGAAAACAACCGACTAATAGCCCACCATGCGCGGTTTGCAGCAGCAGCTTTTCTGTTCGTATCCTCCTTTGATTTAAGCGTCCGAGTCACAATTGTACCCAGGTCACGTTCAGTATCAACCCACTTCAGTTTATGATCCCCGAGGAAGTACGCACCTCCGATCAATTCTTTTTGTTTTCGTTTCAACCAATGTACAGAGCAACAACACCGTTCTGCAAAGATAAGATTCGGCGTACCAGCGTTGTTCTATGAGTCAAGACGTAGGGTTCGAAAGCGAAACCGACGCTAGGAGCCGCTATCAGCAAACACCGCTAGGTCCATAACCTGAACTGGTGAGCCCGAAAACGAACACACGGTGAGACTGTTCCTGATCTTTTGACGATTCTTATTGTATTGACATTTTTATGCCAGCCCCCTCCATGAGTGAGCCCCAAAGAGATTCTAGTCCGGTAACTATTAACACCGTTGCCTTCACCATTCCCAAGTTCTGGACTTAAATTTCAGAGCTGTGGTTCCTTCAGGCAGAATCTTTCTTTGAGATCAAACGCGTAACGCAAGACAAACTCAAGATCCATTATGTAATAAGCTCACTCACTTGCCAGTCACTGTCCTTAGTCCAAGATATTTTGCTAAAGAATCCATGTACTTATGAGGATCTAAAAACAGCCCTGATCACGCGACTAACAGAGTCCGAACGACTTCGTGTTCAGCGGCTTCTAACGCAGGAAGAGCTTGGGGATCGGACACCGACCCAATTACTCAGAAGCATGCAATCATTGATCGGCAACATAACGATCGATGAACGCTTCTTGAAGCCACTTTTCCTGCAACGCCTCCCGGTACACGTTCAGCAAATAATGGCTAGCTTTGTGGACATGGTTGGCATCGCACAGTTTGCGGAGATGGCAGACAAGATCGTCGAGATTAGGCAGCCCACCGTAAGCACAGTTGTCAAGGCGGATCCAACTGACGACCACCAGGGTCGTGACGAACCTTACCATTAACGGCTCGCACACTACAAGCACGTCTCCCACCGTAAAAAGCGATATCCAACATTTTAGCCAACCATACAAGAAGCTCATAGAATCTTTCGTGGATATCACATCCCCTAGCTATCAGACGGCAGACATAAAGCACGATGTTAAACATCGAATCATAACTACAGGGAACCCATGCTTCAGTAGACCGCGAAGGTTAGCTCCAGATAAGCTCAAAATTGCTAACAACGAATTCCAGCACATGTTGCAATTGGGAATTATTCGCCCTTCCAGCAGCACTTGGGCAAGTCCACTACACATGGTCCCTAAGAAGACAGCCAACGACTGGAGACCATGCGGAGATTATAGAGCTCTGAACAAGCTCACAAAGCCTGATAGGTATCCAATCCCGCATTTGCACGACTTCTCCATGTCCCTGCACAATAAGCGAGTGTTCAGCAAGATAGATCTTGTTCGTGCATATCACCAAATCCCGGTTCATCCAGCGGACGTCCCAAAAACTGCAGTGACCACACCATTTGGTCTCTTTGAGTTTTTACGCATGCCCTTTGGTCTGCGCAACGCCGCGCAAACGTTCCAACGTTTCATGGACCAGGTCACGCACGGACTTGATTTCGTCTTCGTTTACATCGACGACATCCTGGTTGCTAGTCGTCCCCACGAGGAACACCTACAACACCTCAAACAACTGTTCGAGCGCTTACGTCATTACGGAGTGGTCATCAATCCCTCCAAGACACAACTCGGACAAGATTCCATCAATTTCGACAGCCATGACGGCAAGTCTGAAGGAAGCAAATCCCGAAGGATAAATATATATGAGATAGAGATATATATATATATAGGAGAGAGAGAGAGAGCGAGAGAGAGAGGCGAGAGAGCGAGGCGAGACTATATATATTATATTATATATATATCTATATATATATCCTATATATATATATTATAGTTCCTTGACGATATCGTGGTGGTACAGCTACGAGCTTTTTTATACATAATTCTTGAATCTTGAATCTTGAAATATGAGTTCAAAGAAATCCAACCGATTGACAGTAATAGAAGATCAAATTAAGTTGTGGTTCAAAGCGTTATATGCTCCATGAATATTTTTACTAGCATCACATCCCGATAATAAGGCTACATGGCAAGAGAATAATTTAAACGATGATGCACTTACCTTTCAATAAATAATGTGATATGTTTTTAGTTGATACACCAAATCTACATATGAGCTATTCATTTAATATTTTAGTCACAATAAAATTCATTTACTCCTTAATTTCCGATCTTATTTAGCAATTCATAGGTAATGTTAAAATAAAGATTAGTATTTTGTCATGAAAAATAATAATTAACTGGTTCAATATCCAACTTCATGAATTGCAAGCATCAAATGATTACAGGCTCCACATACTTTGAATCAGACCAGCACTGCTCACCACCTAAATTTTATCGATCTTTGCGACCGTGATAGATGTAGCTCGCATGTGATTGAAGGCGTCTTGGTACGGATTCCATAGCTCATGATTCACACATTTTATCCAGCTCGATTACAAATATGCGAAAGGTAATAAATCTATTTTCGACTAAGATTTGAAAGCATTTAAACACGAAATAAAAAACTGTCTTGTTTTTGGCACTTTTGGTGGTCATAGTTCCAATCAAATTACCAAAAAACACCGAAGTGAAATGCAGTAAAATTTATTAAATACCGAGGATAATATGAACATTGAAGTAAATCTTTGATGACGACCGTGATTGTACAAAGCAATCGTAATAAAAACCACATGATTCACATCGTTCTGACTGATTATACTATTCGATTGAGAAGTAGCAATATTTCACACCGCCCTGACACCGTTATATAAATCGGCGACATGTTCATGCTGTGAGCATGAGCTTCATAAAACAACAGAGAGCCGCTTGGTGTTGACACATCAGAAAGCCTCCAAATTCTGAAATCGTCGATCAATTCGGAGCTTCATAGTCTTGGCATTTTTCACTGCATGGCGTTGGGCATATGACACGAAACCTCGTGTGTGCAAATGCAATCCAAACACCACCAATATTATTATCATATTACTGTTGAAGTGCTTTTAGTTTAGCAGTTCAAATGTTTACAGCAAATATCCTAATGATTAGAAACTATTAAGATACAGTTGATGCCCGCAAAGGCTTTATTCACGCTCAATTATACACGAGATCGTTAACAACATATAACTAATATTTCGATACAAATTTGATTGTGTCGCTAATATGCGATTTACCACAATCGGGATCCTGTACCGCGAAATGAGGAGCAAAAGAATGGTGTTTGTTTGTTATATTTCACTCCAACAGAATTTATCATCTCAAATTGATAGATTATGTATTCAGACGTAGTTAATAAGTTTCTTGATCCACGGTAGGCTTAATAATGATGATGAAAATATGTTTGAATTTCTAATATGAGAGGTAACTGGCTTACCATTGGACGTCTAACAATTTGTCAATTACAGTGTATAGATTGTGCATTTTTGAAAACAATATCAGCATTTCTTCAAATTTCAATATGGGTTGTGGTAGTTTAACTAATCTCGCTTGATGATAACAAATGTGTTTTCAACATAGCACCACCATAATTTTGGATTGAGCCCTTCATTTTCAAGGGCTTTGTTCTCGAAATGCTCCATATACATGTTCGTAAGTACTGGAGATATCGTTGGACCCATTGACAACCCTTCTTTTTTATTTGCTCATTAAATACGAAGTGGTGCGTGCTCAGGCAGAACGATACATCGTTGATAATTTGCTGGACGCTAAATGTTGTACGATCTGACAAACTGGCATTTGATTTCAAGGCCCATCGAGCTACTTGTAACCAATTGTTGTATTGACGTTAGTGATCAAAGCGCTCACATCAAAGCTTACCTTTATTTCATCTTCATCAATTGTTACCGACTTTAAGCGTGCTGCAATGTCATATGCGTTCTTGATAAACGAGACTGTATTGCCGACTAAAATTTTCAACAAAAAAGCAAATGTTTAGCTAACTCATGCACAAGTGATCCGATACCATCAGCGATATATCTTACAGGAATGGGTTTTTATGTATTTTAGGTAGGCCGTAGAACCTAGCAGTTAGAATAGACTTGTGATACATGTTATACCACAAGCCCTTTCCCAAACTCTCCTGAAAACTACCTAAGTACCCAGAGACTACCATTTTGTATTTAATCATTACCTTTTTAATTTTTTAATTATCTATCCGTTCATGAGGGCCTCGGATAACTGTAACCTAAACTTGTCTAAATAATCGCTGTCGGTATTGAAGGAACAATGGCTCCAGCGAATCAATGAATACATGCAACCCATATTGATTGTTACAAAAAGAACGACAGTATGTGAACTAGGGGAATTAACGGACAGCATCAGAGATCGCATCCGTTACCAGCGAGTAAATGCACATATGTCCACAGTGACCACTATATGATTACGCCCATTAGGTCACCAAACGGAAGACAGCAATGCAGACTCACTGGCTGAGGTTTTAGCTTTCCGCAATGATGTTCGAAACCTCACTTTCAATCATAATGCGACAGTACACATTAGGTAACTCATTCCGCATATTCAACAATTGATAGCCACTATCCACGTACGTACCGTTTACAGGAATGTAGAGCTTGCTCGAACGTACAACGAAATCCCAGTAGCCGAAGCAGACATCCAGAAGACGGCCGTTAAGTAATTCAAATTCAAAGGTTTGCATTAGCCTCGGTTTCACTTTCGTCGATCTTGATGATGAACTAGTAGCTAGCACATCTAAGGAAGAACATATCCATCACCTGCTAGGGCATTTCGATACTTTCTACAGTCAGGAGTTTAAGATCAACGCGAACAAGTGCAGTTTTGTTCAGACCGCAGTCGGTTTCCTAGGTCATAGTCTCTCGGGTTCAGGTCACGAACCACTGGAAGAAAATAGAGGAAAAATCCTGATCCTCCCAGAGCCCACCAGATTCAAGTATCTCAGGCGATTTCTTATAGTAGTGAAATTCTAACGTCGTTCCATCCCGAAATTAGCGCGCGTATCGCAGTCATTAAGCGTAAAGCTTGTGGTGCTGAAAAGTCGTTAATTTTAACGGACGAAGCCAAATCATCATTAACTTCGCTTAAGAAGCACATCGCCGAGATCACATTCATAAAGCACTATATGACCCGACACAGCGCTGTCAATATGCACGGACGTATCCGCCGAGGATGTGTGAGCAGTGCTAGAACAGTATATCGTCTGCTCATAGTTACCGTTGTCGTTTTTCACGAAGCGACTTCAACCAGCATATACTTGGTATAGCACATTCGGTCGAGACCTATTGGCAATATATCTGGGGGTCAAACATTTCCTCCACATTCCGGAGGCAGAAAGTTTAACCTATTTACTGATCATAAGCCCCAATTTATCTCAAGGAGTAGATCTGCGGAAGGATAAAGAGAGACGAGACACTTGAATTTTGTCAGTCCATTAACGACTGACATACAACACATCAGTCGCATACAAGCTACGGTGTGGACGTACAAATTTGTGCTCTCATACTTTTGGATCTTATTGCTCGCTCTATTGACGGATCTAGACGGTTCTTATATCATTGAACTCGTCTCAACTTCCTCATTCGGAATATACTATTTTCAAGCCGGAGAAACGCGAATTCTTGAAAATCAAAACTTCCAGTTTCTACCCAACATTGCATACGCGTGCAACATTGCTTCCAATCCAGAATAACGCAACAACTCGGATACCATCAGGAAGATCTTGCTATTTGGTATTTACTGACAGTTATTTCAACACTGTCGGATCAAATCTCACAGAACAGCCTTTACGTGAAAGTATACGCCATTTTACTGTCCGTTGGATTGTACTGCATCGCATCCACTCGTTCTTGCACTCCACCGAGAGACACCGATCGATAATCGACCGCTTCGCCCAGTGTATCGACCCGATCTCGCGAAATTGTAACAATGACCGACAACGTGACCTTAAACGGACCTGACGTGACCTTAAACGGACCTGACGACGAGGCTTGTAAAAAGTGCAAACTTTGTCAAAAGTTGGTAAGTCCCAGATCGCGTCAAGTTAAATGTTACTTGTGTTCAATTGCTATTCATGCGAACTGTGAAAAGTATTTATCACCTGAATCTGTGACTCTAATTAATAATGAAAAATTACCAGGCATCTGCTATATATGTAATCCATGCAGATTGAAAGTAACTAGTGGTTTATCAAGATCCGAAAACTCTGATTCAATTATGGAAAGACGCATGTTCGTTGTAGAGGCGAAAATTAAACGGCTTGAAAACACGTTAGAGTCCTTCCAAACATTTGCGTGTCAGAAAGCGCTGAAACCAGTTCTAAACGCAGTCCCCAACCACATTAACCGCAAGAGTTACAGGGAAGCGCTAACTACTACGGAAACGCTGATTTCTCCAGAAATCGACCCAGGTCTCTTCCAACAACTCGGTACGTCCGATGAGACTGCGAATCAGACCTGTAGTCAAGTGAATGAAAGTTCTGAATTATCGAAGGATGTGCATAAGCTTAGACCGAAGAGTTTGAACACTAAAACCCCCCAAAAGACAAACATCGAAGATCTAACGGTAATTTGTAGTAATTTCATTGATTCAACTTCGCCATGGTCTACCCATGAGTCTTTGAGCTGGGCGTAATTCTATATCGGAGGATGCAGTATTTCTATGTTCCAGAAGCGCTAAATACGGATCTTCTTTAGGCTCCAGGCATTTTTCATTATTTTTTTCGCTTCTTTCACTGCCGATTCTGCTTTACCATTGGATTGGCTATGGTAAGGGTTGGACATTTCATGTTTAAAACGCCATTTTTCTGCGAAGTCAGCAAACTACTTTGCAGAAAACTGTGGACCTCCATCGGATCTGATACTTTCTGGGATACCATACCTCGAAAATTGACCTTTCATTTTCGCCACGATTTCTTCAGCTCATGTGGTACTCAGTTTCTCTATTTCGAAAAATTCGCTGAAATAATCCACCAAAGGTAAATAATCTTTTGTCGCATGTGAAAACAGGTCAGCTGCAAAATGTTGCCAAGAGCGCTCTGGTATTTTGCGACAAACCATTGGTTCTTTTATTTGGTGGTTCCCGAACTTGTTACATATTGGGCACTTGGAGACGAAATCCTTCACTTGGCAACTGACGCCTGGCCAATATACCGTATCCTTGGCTCTTTTAGTGCAACCGTCAATCCCCAAATGAGATCGATGTAACTCCTGCAACATCACCTTCCGTGCTGAACGTGGGATAACCAGTCGCTCGCCCCGGAAGATCAACCCATCTTCAGTTGATAATTCATCTCGGATTTTTAATAAGGTCGAATGAGTTCGTCAAACTTCGCGATACTATCTGGCCAGCCACCGATTATCTGTTCCTCGAGCTTTTTCATTTCGTCATCCTCAGCCATAGTTTGTCGGATTCGTGGCAACCTGATATCGCTTTCTGCAAGCGTACATTGTACTTCTACCAGGTCCAGGTTAGCAGCGGCTACGGATTTCAATGGAGCTCTAGATAGTGTGTCCGCAAATACCATGGTTTTACCCGGCTTGTAAATGATTTCGAAATAGTAGTTCTGCAGTCGGACTAGCATTGATTGTAGCCGACGCGGTGCTTAGTCGAGTGGTTTTTTTACTATTGTGGTCAAAGACTTATGATCTGTTTGTACTATAGTCTTTCGGCCAAATGTGTAATCATTGAATTTTTCTATCGCGAATACGACTGCCAGCAGTGCTTTCTCAATCTGTGCATAGCGAGTTTCTGCATCGCTCATCGTTCGACTTCGAAAATCTATATGTTGGTCGTTTTGCATAAGTACGGCGCCGATACCGTTTTGGCTACTGTCACACTGTATCACTAATTACAATCGGGGGTCGTAATATCGTAAAACAGGTGCATTATGTGGAGTGGCTGTCAGCATGAATACTCATTGTCCAATCAGAATGCAGTAGCTGTCAGTGTGTCTATCTCTGTATTGTAATTCCAATGATGATTCATATGTTTGTTGACGTGTGGTGAATACACATCTGTCGCTCTGATCTTGACTTTTCTACATGGTGACGAGGATGAACGACGAGAAAACGTCGGATAGAACTGACAACGCCCGATTTAGCGGCTTTAATGTTCGACCACCGGCACCACTCAGGATGGAAGATGATGACGGATTGGCAGAGAGATGGAAACTGTGGAACCACAAATAATTGTGTGCTCACATCCCCATCCCTTACAACACCACTACCGGTTTCTGGCTGTTTGCCGTCGGCAGGTGGAGACGTCGATCAGTTCATGAGCTTGAAACATGAATTAAAAGGTAAACAAGATTATACTTGTTATGCCAACTTTATATAGGGTTCGTACAACGAACCACGATGTTCAGACACAGAATCACAAAGCGATTCCTGGTCAAAGCACTCAAGGGCGCTTGTGGATGACCAAAGTAGTGGTGTGTAAGGGATGGGATGTGAGCAACACATTACTTTGGTCATCCACAAGCCTTGAGTGCTTTGACCAAGAAATCGCTTTGTGATTCGTGTCTGAACCTCGGGGTTCGTTGTACGAACCCTATATACTGGTGGAAGCAACAGTTTAGCGATTTTCGGACGTTGGTGAACCTGACGAATACCGATAAAGAGTATCAAATGGCGACGCTGAGGAATGCGCTTGGTGATCAGGCGACGAAGTTCATACAGTGTTTCACATTTGATGAGAACGAAGATGCTGATGACTGGGAAACAATCATCGCGAAGCTCGATGAACACTGCCTCGGTCAAGTGAACGATACTTTTGAACGATATAAATTCAATTGTCGCGTCCAAGGTGCCGATGAGCCGATCGAACATTTCATCCTAGCATTGAAATTAATGGCTGAGACATGCAACTTCTGTAAATGCATGAAAGATAATTTAATCAAGGATCGTTTGATTATCGGAGCACAAAACAGAAGTCTCACGAAGCGATTATTAAAATAAAGCAACCTTACGTTGAGGCAATGTATAAATATCTGCAAGAGTGAGGAGGCGGCCGAGAAAAAGACAGAAGCATATAGAACATATATTGTACATTGTTTTTACCGCTAATCGAGTTGAGGCGATCGAAAATCTGGGTCTCATTACTTTTAATTGTATCAATAATATTAATTCGGACATAACAGACATTTGTAAAAAGTATCAGAGTGTTTTTGATGATAAATTGGGGAAGTTGCCAGGACTTTGTAAGTTGTCAATTGATCCGAATGTAACACCGGTCGCCTTGCCAATACGTCGTTTACCCTTTGCAGTGAAGGACAGATTTGAGTTAGATTTGAAAAGACTACACCTCGATGGGGTCATCAGGAGAGTAGAAGAACCTACTGAATGGGTCAGCCAGGTTACCGTCGTAACAAAGAAGTCAGGTGAAATGAGAATATGTATCGACCAGAAAGCTTTGAACATGGCCCTCAAGCGAGAGTATTTCAGACTTCCGTTGTTAGAAGATACTTTGCCGAGATTGTCTGGTGCTCGATATTTCACGAAAGTGGATCTGTCTTCAGCATTTTGGCACGTATGTTTGGACGATAAATCCAGTTTTTTGACGACATTCGGAACCCCCTTTGGAAGATTTCGTTGGCTTCGTTTACCATTCGGACTGAAAGTTTCTAGCGAGCTATTTCAAAAACGGCTGCTACAGGCCATAGAAAACCTTACAGGTGTAATTTGTATAGCAGATGATGTTTTACTGTACGGTTCAACAAAGGCATAACACGAACAGAACCTAGACAAACTTCTTCAACGATGCCTCGAACTGAGCATTAAACTCACGAAAGCGAAAATTGAATATTGCACAAATGAGGTAACATTCCATGGTCATGTCCTATCAAGTAACGGTATCAAGCCAGATCCTGCAAAAGTGGAGGCCATTAAACACATGCCTCCTCCTACAGATGTCAAGAGTATAGCTCGTTTTAACGGTATGGTGAACAATCTTAGCCGTTTTTGCCTTGCTTATCACAGATAATGGAAACGTTCAGGCGGCTAACACATAAAGATACAACTTGGGTCTGGGGGACACAACAAATACAGGCCTGAGAAGAAATCAAAAGACTCATATCCAATGCACCTGTTTTACGATATTACGACCCCCGATTGGAATTAGTGATACAGTGTGACAGTAGCCAAAACGATATCGGCGCCGTACTTATGCAAAACGACCTACCTATAGATTTTCGAAGTCGAAAGATGAGCGATGCAGAAACTCGCTATGCACAGATTGAGAAAGCACTGCTGGCAGTCGTATTTGCGATAGAAAAATTCAATGATTACACATTTGGCCGAAAGACCATAGTACAAACAGATCATAAGCCTTTGACCACAATAGTGAAAAAATCACTCGACAAAGCACCGCGTCGGCTACAGTCAATGCTAGTCCGACTGCAGAAATACGATTTCGAAATCATTTACAAGCCGGGTAAAACCATGGTCCTTGCGGACACACTATCTAGAGCTCCATTGAAATCCGTAGCCGCTGCTAACCTGGACCTGGTAGAAGTACAATTTACGCTTGCAGAAAGCGATATCAGGTTGCCACGAATCCGACAATCTATGGCTGAGGATGACGAAATGAAAAAGCTCGAGGAACAGATAATCAGTGGCTGGCCAGATAGTATCGCGATGGTTGACGAACTCATTCGACCTTATTAAAAATCCGAGATGAATTGTCAACTGAAGATGGGTTGATCTTCCGGGGCGAGCGACTGGTTATCCCACGTTCAGCCCGGAAGGTGATGTTACAGGAGTTACATCGATCTCATTTGGGGATCAACGGTTGCACTAGAAGAGCCAAGGATACGCTATATTGGCCAGGCGTCAGTTGCCAAGTGAAGGATTTCGTCTCCAAGTGCCTAATATGTAACAAGTTCAGGAACCGCCAAATAAAAGAACCAATGGTTTGTCGTAAAATACCAGAGCGCCCTTGGCAACATATTGCAGCTGACCTGTTTTCACATGAGACAAAAGATCATTTACTTTTGGTGGATTATTTCAGCGATTATTTTGAAATAGAGAAACTGAATACCACATCAGCTGAAGAAATCGTGGCGAAAACGAATAGTCAATTTTCGAGGTATGGTATCCCAGAAAGTGTCAGATCCGATGGAGGTCCACAGTTTTCTATTAAGCAGTTCGCTGACTTCGCAGAAAAATGGCGTTTTAAACATGAAATGTCCAACCCTTACCATAGCCAATTTAATGGTAAAGCAGAATCGGCAGTAAAAGAAGCGAAAAAAATAATGAAAAAATGCCTGGAGGCTAAAGAAGATCCGTATTTAGCGCTTCTGGAACATAGAAATACTGCATCCACCGATATAGAATTAAGCCCATCTCAAAGACTCGTGGGTAGACGCACAAGAACGAGGATACCTATTGTTACCAACCGTCTGTCCAGACATGACGTTTCATGGGACGTCATCAATCAGCAATCAAAACGGCACATGGAGCGCGAAAAACAGGTATATGATGAGGGTGCACGTGAGCTACCAGAATTGTCTGATGGAGATACGGTTTCGGATACAACCCTTCGGCATGGGAGCTGAGAAATGGGATCTTGGAACTGTCCGTGGTTGTACGGGTGAAAAATCTTACGAGGTGAATACGTAACACGGAACTGTGAAAAGAAATAGAGTACATTTAAGAAAGCAAGAACCCATTGATTCAGACGAGATGTGTGAAAGAGATCCAGAGCCTCCAAACGAAATAAATTTGCGCAACCGCACAATACGTAAGTTCATTTGAAAAACGGAAGGATGTGGAGTGGCTGTCAGCATGAATACTCATTGTCCAATCAGAATGCAGTAGCTGTCAGTGTGTCTTTCTCTGTACTGTAATTCCCATGATGATTCATATGTTTGTTGACGTGTAGTGAATACACATCTGTCGCTCTGATCTTGACTTTTCTACACATTAGATATGAGTCTTTTGATTTCTTTACAGGCCTGTATTTGCTGTGTCCCCCAGACCCAAGTTGTATCTTTATGTGTAGCCGCCTGATCGGTTCCATTATCTGTGATAAGCAAGGCAAAAAACGGCTAAGATTGTTCACCATACCGTTAAAACGAGCTATACTCTTGACATCTGTAGGAGGAGGCATGTGTTTAATGGCCTCCACTTTTGCAGGATCTGGCTTGATACCGTTACTTGATAGGACATGACCATGGAATGTTACCTCATTTGTGCAATATTCAATTTTCGCTTTCGTGAGTTTAATGCTCAGTTCGAGGCATCATTGAAGAAGTTTGTCTAGGTTCTGATCGTGTTATGCCTTTGTTGAACCGTACAGTAAAACATCATCTGCTATACAAATTACACCTGTAAGGTTTTCTATTGCCTGTAGTAGCCGTTTTTGAAATATCTCGCTAGAAACTTTCAGTCCAAATGGTAAACGAAGCCAACGAAACCTTCGAATGGGGTTCCGAATGTCGTCAAAAAACTTGATTTATCGTCCAAACTCGTGCCAAAATACTGAAGACAGATCCACTTTCGTGAAATATCGAGCACCAGACAATCTCGGCAAAGTATCTTCTAACAACGGAAGTCTGAAATACTCTCGCTTGAGGGCCATGTTCAAAGCTTTCGGGTCGATAAATATTTTCGTTTCACCTGACTTCTTTGTTACGACGGTAACCTGCCTGACCCATTCAGAGGGCTCTTATAATCTCCTGAACTCAGAACTCAGAAAATTTATGGTAGAAAAGCCGTAAGCTTAACAATGACCACAGGATGACAAGGTATATGGAATATATAAAAATTATAAAATACCTCAACGAGCTGTAGTCTTTTCAAATCTAACTCAAATCTGTCCTTCACTGCAAAGGGTAAACGACGTATTGGTAAGGCGACCGGTGTTACACTCGAAGCAATTGACAACTTACAAAGTCCTGGCAAGTTCCCTAATTTATCATCAAAATCACTTTGATACTTTTGACAAATGTCTGTTATGTCCGAATTAGTATTATTGATACAATTAAAAGTAATCAGTCCCAGATTTTCGATCGCTTCAACTCCGAGTAGCGGTAAAACATTTTCATCAAAAACGTACATTACATTTTTTATATGCCTACCGCTTATTGGATTGCGCAGAGACGCCGTAAATTTCCCCATTGGCCTGACAGTTTCTGTGACAACGTGCCGTGCGGTCGCATTATTTTGAGCTATTGATTATCAGGATATACTGTTCTTAAACTTATATTTACGTGGATATATAATACGTTGTTGGGCTCCTCTCGAAGTCAGCTTTCTGGATATACCACTCTCGAAGCGGTATTCGATAATACGAGTAAATTGGGATTTATCGTGATTTTCCCATATTGGATCTACGCGTGCAACTCTGTTAATACTCTTCAAGACCTCAAATGGATTAACGTCATCGGAAAGATCTTATTCTTTGCCGTCGACTGGTCATACTTTCAACATCGCGCGATCAACTACCGAATAATATCACCGGATTAAATCCTGATTTTGCTCTTTTTCGTGAACACTGAATTTTTTGTCGCGCACACTATATTCATCATCGATCGCTCGACAGAGCCAATGCTTGTGCACAAACCACTGAACAGTGCTGCTCATAACCCTGACCGGATGACCCCGAAACGAAAACAAAGCGCACCGGGCTGCATGTGTGCGGTTTGCCGAAAGTCGGTAAGTCCTAAGGCAAAGTCTGTCACGTGTTACGATTGTTTGTCGAAAGTTCATGCTAAATGCGACAAATCGCTGACCTCGGATTTAGTATCGATTATTAATGGAGATAATTGCCCTGGTGTTTGTTATGTTTGTCTGGTTTGCAAGGCCAAATCAACACCGTCAGCCTCGGCGACGAAAACCCCTGAATATGATATTGAGACGCGTCTAAATGGAATGGAATCCAGTATTCAAAAACTAAATGAACTGATAATAAACGTCATAAAGACACCGTCGTTACCCGACTTAGAGGTTACTGCCGAAGAGCCGGTAGATAATCCATCATACTCGAGCAGGCCAACATTTGCCCAGATAACCGCGCAGATGGTGACTAAAACGGGGAGGCGTTCGTTGGGATCAGTGACTCCTCGACTTAACGAAAATGATGTTTTGTTTTATTTACAGCTCATTTGTATATATATGTACAATGAACGAAAGTGAAGCCAAGCTACTGAAGCCAAGCTGCTATGTTGATTAAATCGGCGATTTATGTTCACTTGATTAAAAACGACCAATACTTCCAAAACAGTGCGAGTTTTGGCGTGCATAGATTGAACGACCTTGACAAATGAAAAAGGACTCAAAAAAACCACTGGTACTAAAATGACTGACTCACATTATAAAACAAAATCCGCGGTTGTAAACCTTAGCGTTATATGTACAAACGTGACCGAGTCGCAGGAAACGCTGTTCGAAGGTAAGCCAAAACATAACTTAGCTGAGTGGTATAAACTCTGCAGTCAGATGAGGATAGCTGCAATTACTCCCTTATCAATAGTTCGATTAAACCGCCATCTGAATTCTCCTCACACGGATGATCCTCGCCTTTTAAGGATAACGCTGCAATCTGCGGAGGACGTGGAAAACGTACTCTTAAATGCTTACATTCTTAGAGGTGTTCCAGAGACTACATGTCGTATTCATACAGACTCACCATGGTGGGAGCGAAAGTCGTCGCAGAAATCTCGTGGAGAATGTAATCCGAGAAGTATTATAATTCTAGGTGTTCCGGAAGATGCTGCTGGCGTACCTTCTCAAGAAAAGTCTGAGCACGACCACAAACAATGGAAACATCTAGCCGAAACAATTGGTATTAAAAATGTCATACTTGTGGATGCTTTTAGGATACCGCGGTCTGCCAACTATAAAGGTCTAGATCCTAGCCCTTTAAAGCTAACCTTCTTCACAACCGAAATGACGGATACTATCAAACGTGAATGGAAAGCTAATAGGATAAACCTACCACAAAACGTCATGTTGAGCTTGCCCAAGGTAATAGCCCGAAAAATGTTAACAGATGGTACCGACCCACAAACGCCTAGTGATGAGGTTCAACCTGAATATCATGCGATAGATCCAAAAAACTTGAGTATTCCGACTCTAACCGAGTCGGCCCTCTTATAACTTTTCATGATTTGAACACCACGAACATTATCAGATGTTTATATACAAATGCACAAAGCCTTCCGAACAAATTAGCTGAGCTTTACCGATATATGTTCGCGCTACTCACCTGACATTATCTCCATTACAGAAACATGGTATTCTACCCAATTGACTGAATCGGAGATATCGATTCCAAATATGAATTTGATAAGGAACGATCGAGAGAGAAGTGGTGGTGGTGTTGCTCTTTATTACCATAATAGACTCCAGTGGCATCCAATAGGCAAGACAGAATTCACGCTCGAGGATACAATTTGGTGCACTTTAACACTGATGTCTGGTGAAGGCCGCATTATTGGTGTGGTCTACCGGTCCCCTTGATCCACGGAATCGTACAACGAAAGGTTGATCCAAGTGCTTCAACGCTTGACTCGCACACAGCAAGCAACGACACTTATTATGGGTGATTTTAATCTGTCCACCCTTTATCTCAGGGACGATCACTCCCCACAAACACCAGAATATCGATTTAGAGAGGTACTAGATTCAATCCCGTTATACAACGATGTTCACGAATGCACCCGGAGGAGAGGTTCTGACCGCCCCTCTGTCTTGAATTTGGTGTTAACATCGGAGGAACAATCTATCGAAGCGATCGAATTCCAGGCACCGCTGGGTCTTAGCAACCATTCAGTGCTTGTGTTCGACTATATTTTTCAGTACTCAGCGATAGCTTACTCCGAATGTGGTGGTTCGACGGGTAGATAAATTGGCCCTGAGTAAAGCGCTTGTGCGGATTTGGCTTTTTCAGACGGACAATATAACCCCTGACTCGCAATGCAACGAGCATGTACGTTTTCTGAAAATGAAGATAGACGAGAACTCGCAGGTTGTTCAGAAAAGGTGCGTCGATGAACTTCGTTTTGTTGTCCGCAGCAGAACAAAAAAGTGGATAGCACTGAAGCGAGCAGCGTGGCTGCAGCATAAAGCGAACACTACTTCTATTTCTTGGCAACATTTCCGTATGTTACGCAACAAAGTCACTGCGTTTATTCGAGAGGATAAGGAAGCGCACCAATTGATGCTCCTGTCGAAAATGGAACGCAACCCTAAGTTATTATACAAAATCATGAACGCGAAAGCAAAAGTCAAACCAGGTATTTTTCCCATCCAGAATGGCGAAAAACTCACTGAAACAGCGTTGGAAAGAGCAAATGCTCTGGCAATTTACTATTCTAAAGTGCTCGCACCAAAGGTTTTAGTGGAACGTTCTGAGTATTCAATTGAAACAGGAATTGAAACGTTGTGCGATATTTCGATAAATCCAATGATTGTCGCAAGTAAATTGCTCAAACTAAAGGTGAGAAAATCCCCAGGAGCAGATGCCATCGCACCGGATGTGCTCAGGTTCTGTCACCGTCAGCTTTGTGAACCGCTCTCCAGCCTTTTTAATTATTCGTTGCTTAAGGGAGTTTTACGAAAGATTAGAAGTCCGGCGTGATAACACCTATCTTCAAAGGCGGTTGCCGATCGTCCCATCACACTTTTACCTGTTATTGCTAAGCTCATGGAACGTATAGTCTCGGAAAGAATAGTTGCACACTTCGAATCGCATAATTTGTTTCGCCAGCGCAGCATGGATTTCGATCTCACCGATCTTGTCTCACAAATCTCCTCACGTTATACGACTGGACAAAGGAGATGGATGAAAGTTATTGCATCCACGTCTGTTACCTAGACATTTCGAAAGCTTTTGACAGAGTCAATCATCATTTGCTTCTTCAAAAACTGATGCTTTTAGGAATATGTGATCCACTCCTCTCATGGTTGTGCGACTATCTGTCAGATCGCGACGTCCGAGTTAATGTTAACGGAGCGCTATCCCAAACGTTCAAAACCACCAGCGGAGTCCCACAAGGGTCTGTGCTAGGCCCGCTCCTCTTACTGTTGTTCATAAATGATTTACCCCACCCCTCATATCGTCCAAAATGGTCCTGTTCGCGGATGATATGAAAATTTGGACGACAATAAGTTCTGCAGAGGATTGTGAGAAACTGCAAACGGATTTGGACAGCGTGTCGAATTGGGCGGCCATGAATGACATGTCATTCAACATACAGAAATGTAAGATGCTCCATCTTGACAAGAATGTTCCTTTGACATATCGATTGGGAACTGAAAACCTAGCATGGAGCTCGTTAGAAAAAGATCTTGGAGTGTGGATTAGCGGGAACCTGAAGAGCACAGCGCACTGCCAGAACATATATCGACGGGTAAACAGATTGTTGGGTATCTTTCGAAGAATATTTGGAAGATTCTCTCTGGTAACCTTACCAAGGATAATGAATATCTACCTTCGCCCTACGATGGAGTATGCGGTAGAGGTCTGGGCTCCTTGGCTGCGAAAAGATATTGCTCTCTTCGATAAAATCTATCATAGAGCAACAAAGTTAGTGATTGGTCTTCGCAATGTGCCGTACACCGAAAGATTGCAACGTCTGGGTCTATGCGACTTTACCCAAAGGAGGATACGACGCGATATTATTCTGAATTATAGAATTGTGTCTACCGAAGGACATCACACTAAAACACTTGCTTGATGTGTGTGAAGGGAAAGTGACACGCGGAAATACCTTATCCGTTTACGTCCCAAGTTCCCGTATTGATTGTCGGCGCCATTTTTTCGCCGTACGTGCTATATTTCTTTGGAATTCCCTACCCCAACATGTGGTGGACTCTTCTTGCCTGGCGGCGTTTAAAGTGAAATTGGACTTACATATGCAAAAGAATAACATTCGTGAGCCTTACATTTGATATTCCCTATTGCTTTTATACTATTGTATTTTTCATGTTTTATTAATACCGTAATCCTGTGGTGTTGTATAGTATTAACTTTTTTAACCATAAATCTTTGAATTTGAATTGAATTTGAATTTGACAGTCGTGCCGTTCCACATTCGCAAAACGATTCTCGTGTCAGATAGGGGCTCATTTTGTACGTAGGCACGTGGAATGAGACCAACGGAGGCACCTGAATCCATTTGGAAGCGAACCCTCTTGCCGTTTACCTCGATTTCGGAAGACCGGATATGATTTACTTGTTCCTAAACCTGAACGACACTGACTGTCGGAAATAAGCGCTGCGAATTTGCTGTTGTCATCCCAGGAGATCTACAGCAAATCGCGTAATGGTTTGTTTTACCGCATCGAGTGCAAACTTTCTTCCACGCAGGACATAGTTCCTTCTTAAATTCATGTTTCCTGCCGCAAAAACTGCACATTTTTCTCGACTGCATTGTTGTCTGTACATGAATTCTGTTGATGTCTTCGCAAGAATGAGTTCTGAGGGCTTCTGTCTTTTTCTAGGCCGCCTCCTTACTCTTGCATATATTCATACATTGCCTCAACGCAAGGTTGCTTTCTTTCAAGAATCGCTTCGTGAGACTTCTGTTTTGTGCTCCGATAATCAAACGATCCTTGATTAAGTTGTCTTTCATGCATCTACAGAAGTTGCATGTCTCAGCCATTAATTTCAATGCTCGGATGAAATGTTCGATCGGCTCATCGGCACCTTGGACGCGACAATTGAATTTATATCGTTCAAATGTATCGTTCACTTGACTGAGGCAGTGTTCATCGAGCTTCGCGATGATTGTTTCCCAGTCATCTGCATCTTCGTTCTCATCAAATGTGAAACACTGTATGAACTTCGTCGCCTGATCACCAAGCGCATTCCTCAGCGTCGCCATTTGATACTCTTTATCGGTATTCGTCAGGTTCGCCAACGTCCGAAAATCGCTAAACTGTCGCTTCCACAGTTTCCATCTCTCTGCCAATCCGTCATCATCTTCCATTCTCATTGGTGCCGGTGGTCGAACATTAAAGCCGCTAAATCGGGCGTTGTCAGTTCTATCCGATGTTTTCTCGTCGTTCATCCTCGTCACCATGTAGAAAAGTCAAGATCAGAGCGACAGATGTGTATTCACTACACGTTAACAAACATATGAATCATTCATGGGAATTAGAATACAGAGTCAGATACACTGACAGCTACTGCATTCTGATTGGACAATGAGTATTTATGCTGACATCCACTCCACAGTATCAATGTCGAAAATTTGCACCACCTGAAATTCGTATTCTGGCTGTATACGACATAAAACGCATGAACACTATTGTTCCTGAAATGACTTCACTACCAAGTCAATCAAATGCACCTGAGACAAAAAATGTGGAGCAGCCGACCATTTCTGTGTCGGCGAATCCACTATTTTGAACTCTTCATCGTCAACAAAATTCAAATCTCTATCATGCTGTTACATAAATGCTCGGAGCTTTCTGGGCAAGTTCACTGAACTGTATTCACGTGCGACCGTAGCGTCTTGGCTTTTGATTGCAGTGACAGAAACCTGGTTGTGCAATTCTATACACGACTCTGAACTTAAAATCCCTCATATGATGATTTACAGAAAAGATCGAGCAACAAAAGGTGGCGGTGTCCTCCTCTACTTACATGAAGGCATCAACTGCACTATACTTCTCTCCCTCGAGTTAGATGTCCCAGATACATTGTTTTGCTCTTTTGACTTACATGATAAACGTAAGTGCCTCTTGGCATTTATTTATCAACCCACTTCTTCATCATCTGCCGCTGACACTGTTCTTTCTAATCCAATACGTTTTACATTGAAGCTCACATATTCACATTCGCTCCTCCTCGGTGATTTTAATGTACCGACCCTTGCAACACACATTACAGGTGACGATTAATTCAAAAGCTTTCTTCAAGAAATAATAACTTGCACCCATCTTTACAACCATGTGCAACATCCAACGCGATTTCGTTCTGAACAAACCCCATCTACCATGGACCTCATACTTACAAACGAAGAACTCATGATAGAATCTGTTTCCTATACAGCTCCACTCGGATTTAGTAATCATGTTGTCATGACATTTGATTATACTTATCAATACGAACCAGCAGGAAATACTCAACGAACGTATACAACTGTGAACTATGACTTGCTTCGAGCTCTTACTACTGCAAATCGATGGGGTTTCCTTGAACTCAAATCAGCTAAGGAAATCTGGGAAACGTTTTACAGCCAACTTCGTATTATCATTTACTTATCATCGACGGTGAAAATAATATCCAGCAAACAGCGTCCGAAAAAGCTTCTCAGAAGCAGTACTGGGAAATGGATGTGTAAGCGTGACAATGCCTGGTCCGTCTTGGATAACTTGGTGCTACTACACAATCTATCTTCCGAGTTTGTAATACCGACATCTGACGTATTCACGATGATGTTCGAGCAGAGCTTTGTACCAGAAACTTGGAAAACTGCCCTGATCAGTCCCATCTACAAGGGTGGCAAAAGAAATGATCCTTTAAAATATCGCTCGATAGTGTTATTACCAGTGCTATCAAAAGTAATGGAGTCCATAATAGCTGATGCCTTACGGAATCACTTTGAGATTAATAATTTAATCTCCGAGGCACAGCATGGATTCAGGAAAAACGAACCTGCCTGACAAACTTGCTATTAGCAAAAGAATCTTGGTCTGAGCTACTGGATGCCGGCAACTCCGTGGACGTAATTTATATCGATTTCTTAAAAGCCTTCGATCGTGTGAATCATGAAATACTTTCGTTGAAACTAATCCCCTACGGAGTACAGGGTAGACTCCGTTCATGGATTAAAGAATGGTTAATATCTCGTGAGATGTACGTGTTGCTTCTTTCTGTTCCGTCAATGTCGCCTTCGACACTGTTTTTCTGACCTGTCATTATCATATTGCTTTACGGACTCTTTTGCTTATTTTGACCTTGATTTACTGCGCACAATTTGTCGTAATCTCGATTGCGTGGGACGGTCGGACATTTGAACTTGATTTGATTTTGACTCGTGTACGTAACTTGGTACGTACACGATATTGTTTTGACATTGATCCGGATTTACCCGGTTGACCCCAATATTTGAGGTATGTTTTTACTATATTTTGATTGCCTCAATACAGTACCGCATTTATAGACAAATCCGCTTTGGGTTCTGATATACCTCTGGGATTTTGCGCGTCACTCAACTTGGGACGTTTCATTGATTGTCAAATACAATCAAAAGTACGTGAGAGTCAAAAACGAAATATACGAGTCGATTAAAGTTGCCCGTGGTGTCCCACAAGGATCAGTCCTCGGGCCGCTTTCGTTTTTAATATATATAAACGACTTGCCTACTGTATTGCAGTCGTCCGTGCTTATTTTCGCTGATGACGCAAAGCTTTGGCGCAAGATAAACTCCACAGACGACACGCAGAACCTGCAACAGGATCTCTATATGATTCACACTTGGTCAATAGACAACGAAATGCCCCTGAATGCTTCGAAATGCAGCCTATTGTCTCTCAACAGCAAGTCGAGCAAAGAATATTATCTTGGTCGCACTGTTATCAAACCCGCGCCTCCGAAAAAGATTTAGGTGTGATTATCCAATCATACTTAGGAAACTCAATGCAATATCGACTGGCTGCCTGCAAAGCTGAAAACCCCTTGGGTCTCCTTAGAAGAGTCTTAGGTTCGTTTGACTCCAATATTGCCTGCAAATTGATTTCAACGTACATCCGTCCTCATTTTGAAAAACGATATTCTGCTATTAGAAACTCCACAGCGCAGAGCGACAAAACTCGTCCCGGGACTATCAAATCATCCATACGAAACGCGACTTAAATTATTGAATTTGCATTCGGCTGAATACAGACGGAAACGAGGAGCACTAATATTCATTTGGACAATACTTAATCAAACAAATCATCCTTGCGGTCATTTGTTTCATCTTTCCCATAATACACATCTGCGAGGTCACCAATCCAAACTTTACCAACAGCATTGCAGGTTGAGCTGCCGCAAATATGCATTTTCCGTTCGCAATGTGAAACTGTGGAACAGTTTACCTACTCATGTGGTACAATCTGGAACCGTTGAAGTTTTCACGAAATCACTAGATGTCCACATGGACAAGTACGTTTTTTTATGTTTGACAATAATCTAACAATATATTGATATTTTTTACCATCCGACCCAATGTACATTTTTGTGGGTCTTGTAAAGCATAGCTTTTTACCTGCATATAATCTATGAATAATCTATGAATAA
>JACCGJ010021299.1:0-32885 GCA_013407085.1 Atriophallophorus winterbourni | reverse complement strand
AATTCTTCCTTTCCCTTCAACATTCCTTTTATTTTGAACCTAGTTACAAAACCTGAATTTTGTGTAATAGATTTTGCTTGTGTTTAATTTTCCTACAGTATTTTGATATAAAACTTTTCTTTTTGTAATTATTTCTGTTATTGTAAATCTTTTCTGTACACGCCTTCGGTCAAATGTTTGTTTTAATTTATTGTTTCTGCCATTGTCGGTCATTGTTGCGGAATTTGGTTGCCATTTTGGGCTTCAGTATTTTGCTTGAATTTGGACGCTATTTTGAGTGTCATTTTTGATTGTCACAGAAAGTTTGGACGACATTTTGGTAAATCGATTCTTCTTATTTTTATATCAGATCGTCTTTTGTTTGAATTGAATTTGATGTTGGAGTATTTGGCTCCATTGTTCTTGTGACGTTCCTATACAATTAGGGTTTGTATAGTTATTTTTGTTGTTATTGTTGTTAATTACAGTACCGTAGAATATCCCAATCCATGTTTTTTAAATGTGTCGAAACAAGAAACGGGTGGACTACGCGTAACTCACGTCACAGACAATACACCAGGGTTTAAGGAAAATTTTTCAATCATTAACTCTTCGTTGGTGATTATGAGATCCAGAAGGGATGGCGTATTTGTGCCCTGAAACCAAGTAGCTTCGTGAACATGATTGTATAATGGAGAGGTTGCCAATATTTAGGACAACGTGGTGGAAAATAGGTTGGATGCATTTTCAATATAAAGACTGGGGCAGTTAAAGTCCGTGATTATCAGTATGTGGTAGAATCTTTTATTTAAAGCATGTCGAAGTGATTACAGGAGGGAGGAATCGAGCAGTGGGGTATTATTGGGAGAATTATAAACAACTGCCATCAGGAGAAGACTGTCATACTTGAGTGAGATTTGGCACCAAAGAACATCAGAATCAACCAACGCAGTGTCAGATAATGGTTCGCAGCGAAGCGATTCGTGATGATAGAACAGCACTCTACCTCTGCTCGTTGTACGGTCACAGCGAAGTAATGACATATATAGAAGCGTGAGTTCCGCATCATGAACTGCGCTTGGTAACCACGTCTCGGTAATGGCCATTAGGTACCATGAGAACAGGGAATGGCGGTGACCGAGTTCCTGAAGTTTGTTAATGAAACCAGCAGCATTTGTGTAACAGCATGAGAGGCTGCGCAGTTGCAGAATATGCAGTGTGAAAAGGTGTACAGTTATTCCGCCGATCTCAACGAAATCCGCTGTGGAGAGTTTTTTGAAGCGGTCGTGTGAAGTTCGTCAGCAGACTGATTTGTGCTTTGTGTGCCTAATGGTTGCGGAAGAGGTATCGGTTTGTCAACTGGCGAGCGATGACGGACCACTGTAGGTGCAAAGCGTTTGTTATCATACCACAAGCGCAAAGCACTAATAACCATATCTTCTGTTTGGAGGTTAATTTTCAGCATTGCCATTGTAGATGAAGGACGTTTGAAGGATTTTCACGTTAGTTTTCAAAGTTTCGTGAATTTCGATGAGTTTTTGGATGTAGCAGTCGTGTAGAGACAAAATATTCATTTGCATGATTTTCCGTCACAAAACACTCCACGACCGGTTTCGTGCTGTTTGCACTCTTCAGGTAGGGACAGTAAGATGAGTATCCGCATGCGCTTAAAACAGTGGACGAATGGTTAACAAGAAGCGCTTGTATGCCACTGTTGCATAAGGCTGGTACGACCAACGTGTTTAATCACATGTGTCCAAACACATGTTTAATGTGGTTAAACCCATAACCATGTAACAAAATATTCATTTGCATGCTTTTCCGTCCAAAACACTCCACGACCGGTTTCGTGCTGTTTGCACTCTTTAGGTAGGGACAGTAAGATGAGTATCCGCATGCGCTTAAACAGTGGACGAATGGTTAACAAGAAGCGCTTGTATGCCACTGTTGCATAAGGCTGGTACGACCAACGTGTTCAATCACATGTGTCCAAACACATGTTTAACGTGGTTAAACCCATAAACATGAAACAAAATATTCATTCGCATGCTTTTCCGTCACAAAACACCTCACGACCGGTTTCGTGCTGTTTGCGTTCATTAGATAGGGACAGTAAGATCAGGATCCGCATGCGTTTCAAACAATGAAGGAATGGTAAACATGCAATTGTATATTTCGTTTCATGATATGGACACGTTAGCTGTTACCTCCACGTGAGTATATTTTTAGGGTGATCCTCAGCTGGTTTTAGGTTCGGTGATTCGTCGTGAAAAAAGGATATAGGCGTTTTTCTACAGTGTTTATCTGCAAGTTTGTCACTTCGATGCCAAGCTCTACAAGCAACACAGAGTAAGAATATCTCCTCATTTGTTGCTGTGTCAGAAAATCTTAGAATGACTTAGAGATATTTGTGCATCATAGGTGCTGCCAATTATCACAGCGATGACACTGGATCGCACGATCGTCATTATTAATATCCTGGGTACATTTTGCGCAGTTATTCCGTTTAATCATCCTATCAACGCACCCCATTATGCAGGAGAAATATTGTTATTGTATTCAGTGATGAAAGAAATATACGTAACAGCGTAGCCACAATCTGAACGGAAGATGAATCAGATGAATTGCAAAATAAATCTTCATCAGAAATCTAGCGTGTTAAATTCATATCGCGCGCAAACCTAAACAGGAGCCCTTTCAGTAGAGAGTTCGTAGTGAACTACTTTCACTTTGCATTTTCGTATTTTGTACATACACGTTTGGTCTTGTATGGTTATACGTTTATTGAACACGTATGCTTCATTCGTATTATTGCTTGTACAATATACTTTTTGTCGAGTATTATAATTTCGAACTATTGGAATTTGTTTTCTTCCGTCGTTGCTACGTTTGCGTGCGTTACTTCGTGCGAGAATTGTGATTACCGGATCCTCCGACATGTTAACGCATTCTGCACCTTCGATTCCATCTTTTGGACTATCCTGTGAGGATTATCCTGCTATCGTTGGTTTTCACTGGCATCACGGGCTCGTATTACTTAGCTTTAGATTTCTAGGCTTCTGCAAATTAAGGTCATGCCCCCGAGTCCTCGACTCGGAAGTACCGGAGGAATTCGTCTCGATATTGATCGAGAAGAATACGGCGTGTCAGGTGCCGGTCAAATCTTTCCTTTCGAAGTGTCTGGAAAATTTGCGTTGTAATGGTCGCAAATGAACGCCGAATCTTCCAAAGCATCCTGGTAGCGCTGCCTATTCTCCGATAAGTGTCAGCCTATGACTTCAATGAATCCATAACCAGAATCCCTCAGTCTTTTTCAACCGTCACCGCTCTAATAGGCTTACTTCAAATAAAGTATTCACCAGCAGTGTCATCGGAGTATATGCTCATGAGGATTGTCTTATCCTCATTTATAGTCAGTGACGAGCAATGTGTCTAGCTGACTAAGTCATCAACTGCATGTTGCTGTTGCTTGTGGTCATCGCAGGCTCACCGTTTCAGATCATCCGTGAATAAAGACAATCGATGGCTACCGTGTTCGAAATATCATTCACGAAAGTTTTGAATAACAATGAGCTAAGAACAGATCCCTGCGGCACTCCGGAGCTTGCTATCATCTATGAAGACAAAACTCTATTCAAATCTACACTGTTCAGTACCTCTTCTTCTTGATATACCACAGAGTGTCATGCCATTGTAAGCCGCATCTCTTTCTATCAGCAACATAGTCCAGGAGAACATCAGTTGAAGAAATTCTGTTCAGTGTTGTACAGATTCCAAGTGATTACAGACAGTACATTGTTCACTAGTTGCTTGAACTGGTTTTCAGATCTTGCTGTAATAACCTCTTCCGGAAGCGCATTCCACAAGTTAACAATTCTTTTTGAGAGCATCAATCCTTGTGTTAGGCGTAGTGTTCTCCTGTTTCAAGACTTTAGAGCATGGCCCCGGGTTCTTGCACCCGCCACGAGAGGGAAAACCTTGCGCAGCTCATCAACATAGGCTCCCAGTACTATGCGAAGATTTAGCTGCAAGTCGTAGTGCACAGGCCTAATATTGAGCGACTTGAAGTTGATGAGTTGAACTCTCTCCATATAAGAATTTGATTTTAATCCTTCTACTATTTTCGTCGCACTCCGTTGCACGTTTTATACCTGGTCACGTTCTCCCTTAGTTCCTGGAAACGTTGCTGGCAAACCATATTACAAAACTGTTCTTTTTCATGTGAAATAAATAATGCAAAACATTTGTGAATTAATCGCTGAGAACGACCGATTAAAAGCTGAGCATGCGCGTTTTGTGGCAGCAGCTTTTCTGTTCGTATCCTCCTTGGGTTTAGGCGACCGTATCACAATTGTTCTCAGGTCCCGTTCAAAATCAAACCATTTCAGTTGATGATCCCCGAGATGGTTCACACTTTTAGGCATGCTTGGCCCCAAAAGCATTATGGCGAATTTTTGTCGGTTTACAGGAAGCTGCCATTTCACCGTCCAATCAAGCAATTCGTCCAATTTCTTCTGGAAAACTTTACTTTTAGCAGAAGAGCTTACTATACCCCAAACGTTTAGATCATCATCAGAAAGTAAGCAATTCAAATTTATTAAGCTGGGGAGGGCGTTGACATATACTTTGAAAAGTAACGGGACGGAGACGTATCCCTGAGGCATGCCGAAATTTGGACATGTAGTCGACGTTTTAACTCCGGTAAACTCTACCTGCATATAACGGTTAGCTATGAAGTCTTCAATGCAATTTAGAACAAGCCCCTTCATACTGAGGACACGGAGCTTCAGAAAAAAAGTATAAATGAAACACGGTCAAGAACCTTACTGAAGTCAATGAAGGCAGTGACTACCGCGTGACCCAGATAAAGTTTAGCCCACCAGTGCTCGCGAGTGGTGATGAGATAAGATGCGCACGATCGTCTTTGCGTAAAACCATGTTGAGCAGATTTTAGTTGACAGAATGTAAAAAGAAAACGTTTTATCAATTTTGCAGCAGTCGTTCCAAAGTCAATCCAATTACCTAAGTGAGGGTAACCGGCCGGTAGTTAGCCGGATCAGTGGTTTTACCGCCCTTAGGCATTGGTTTGACAATGCCGTAATTCCATTCAGGAAGTAACCTACCACAACTCACGCACACGAACACAGATGGAACGGTCGGAAAGAAAGTACTTCATTCAGCACCGTTAGGATGACTTAACGCCACGGGAAGCGAGTTTGAGTAAAAGAATTTCATGATCAGCACAGTCGAATGCCTTGGAGAAATCCAGAATAATTGCATCCACACAACTTGGAAAAAACCGAGGGCGTTTCTCTTTAACAACCCGGTGAGAGTTTCGATAGGGGAAATTTGTGCGTACATATAAAACATGATATTTAAAACGAGACATTATATACTAAAAGTTTGTGCAGTTTTCTTAATTGAGGTAAAAGCCGTAAAAATTTGAAATGAAAAACATTTTCATGCTAATTCGATCGAAGGCGCCCTGCATATTTATGGAAAGAATCCAAGGCGAAGCGCGAGCCACGAGGCATCCAAACATCTTTTGAACGTACCCGCCGATATGCAAGCGATTAGTTCCTCACGAAGCTTATTCCGGGAGCTCACCACTTTTTCACTGAGGAAGTGTTACCTATAATTCAGATGATTGTGACTTTTCGCGACTTTCATTTTACGCCATCTAGTTGAACGGTTGGTCGTTCGTGCAAGCAGGTTTTTACAAACCTCGACGCCTTGGCCTTTCAAGATTTTGAAAGCTTCTAACACGTCAACAAGATGGCGCTGATACTGAAGTAAAAAGATATCTAAAGAATTTGGACGTTCCTCCTAGGTTTTCATAGACATACCCACAACGATTTTGGAAGAAAGGGCTCGAAGCTTGCACTCAGTATTTTAAATGAGGCCTGATAATCGCCGTATATAATGAAAGAAACACTTTCGGCGTTTTATATGTCAGAACAGATTTCAGCACGTTGTGAAGCTGAGGCACATTGCGCAGGCAATTAGGAGGACGTTGCCAAAACATTATAGTCTTACTGTTGAATATGAAAGTTATTTTGTGCATGGCGCCAGGGTGGCATCGTTAAATACCTATCCAGTATATCGTACGCCTACAAGGCGGATCACTTCTTGGTATTTATGTCTTCAGACCGATCATGGGCTGCAAAAATGCATTGTACGCACGATCAACCCTCAACTTTACTATCTCCCGCCTGACTATAGGGCAACATATTGGAACCGAAGTATTTTTAGACTGCAACAAACTCGAGTAGCTACCCCTAAATGTTCCGTTGCCGGATGCGTGCACTAACGGTATAAAATTGCTTTTGTTTTTACCGCGTTTACATCTAGACCGACTTTCGCATTAGTGCACTAATGAGGTCTAAAATTCTTTACTGAGATCGAAGTTAAAGCGATCCGTTAAAACTTAGACCCCTTGATTGTCCGTTATTGTCTGGTTTATAATCCACTCTAAGGCCTAGTTTATGAGAAGCAAAGCATGAAGAATTATGCAACTATGATGTACATCCATGGTCGACATCGACCGTAATATGCCAACAACATCACCTAAATCAACGATTTAGGTGCAGACACAACGGACATATGCGAATTCTTCCTTCATCATCGTCTCAATAAAATTCGGGATAGTATAACATTTGACTAATATTCCAACATGGAGAACACTATCAATGGTCAATGGATTTTATGCCATCCATTCATCCTTTTTGTACACTAGTACGCCAATTTAAATATCTTTATTTACTTATTACGGATCAGCTCTCACTAGAAACTGAGATTTATAAGCACATTGGCAAATACGCTGCTATCTAGTGTCATTCAAACTTTCGGATTTGCGGTTAATGAAAAACTGATCATGAAAATGAATTAAAGTATAGAACGAGTGCGTACTTAACGCTTCACTATATGATAGGACAACTTGAATCTTTCACTTAAGACACCAACAAAAGCTTAATGTTTTTAATTCAAACATCACCTGTCGCATCTTAAACATATTGTGTGATAGACAATTTGACAACAGCGACAGTGCTTTATCAAGTTGGGCTACAGTGGATGTTAAGACTAATATCTAATATCTAATATCTTTGCGTAAATTATGCTGGCAAGGTCTAATCTACTGGATGGAAAATGGTCGTATTCCTACGTAAAGATGTGATCAGGAAGTTGACCCTTTGGCAGGCGGCACACGAGTTACACTGAATGATGCTTGCCAAAAGGATATACTATCTGCTGAAATTGACACAAACAGTTTGAGATAACTTCCTTTTCACAGCTCACTTTAAAGATATGGTAAAAAGCATCATGTAACATCTGGTAAAATCAGATAATTCTCGTAACTGCTGAACCTAAATCTGTGTGCCTTAAGAGGAGTCTTTCCTTTCTGGATTCGAGAGATAGGTCATTTGTAACGCAGCAGAGCGTGAACTCGTTATGCGTTCATACTGTACATTCATGATCGATAGCAACCAAAAGGAGACCAACGAAAATTTATTTCAAATATTTTACGATACCTCTATTGATTAACTGAATTGAAGCAAGATGAAAACAATTCGTCAGCTCGAATAGTATTAATTTTTTAATCCTTTCGGTTATTCTTCCAACAAAAACACCTATCTGTCTAAAATCCTGCTAAATTTGCAGATAGTCTAGCCAATCATGTTTGACATGAGATTGAATTAAACGTGATGCGAAAAATTTGTTGAGCATTTGCCCTTATCACATTAGTAATTTGCGAACTCAACACGAAAAATGTTGTTGGCCTCCTTCGGTCGATGTCGACCATGGATGTACATCACAAACGCGTGGATGTTCAAGTTTTGCAGTTTTTGGGTGGTCCAGGTTTCACTGCCGTAGAGTAAAGCGTTCAGTACGCATGCGCTGTACACCATCATTTTCGTCTTTACAGTCAGCTTGCGGTTACCCCAAACACGAGAGTTCAAACGGGACAGAATGACAGCTGCTCTGCCAATTCGCTTATCAATCTCCGTGTCTAGCGAGAGGTTATCCGCAATGGTTGAACCAAGGTATGTGAACTGATGTACTGATTGAAGCTGACAGTTTCCAACAGTTATGATGGGAGGCGATACAGTCCCTTGGCTAAGGACTTTGGTCTTGCTCATGCTGATTGCTAGACCAAAGTCTTTGCATGCCGACGAAAAACAGTCCATTAGAGACTGAAGGTGCTCCTGGGAGTGAGCAATAAAGGCTGCATCGTCGGCAAACAGCAGGTCACGGATTAGCACATTTCGTGCCTTGGTTTGTGCTCTCAACCGGTTTAGGTTGAAAAGCTTGCCATCATTTCGCGTACGTAAGTAAATACTTTCTGTTCTCGTCCTGAAAGCGTACTTCAGAAGCAGAGCCAAGAAAATGCCGAACAGCGTGGGAGCCAGAACACACCCTTGTTTGACACCTCGGCGAATTTCAAAGACTTCTGAGCTGAAACCGTTAAAATGGACTGAGCCCTTCATGCCTGAGTGGAACGAAATAACGAGCTTTAGCAGTCTTGGTGGGCAGCCTATCAAATTAAGCATTTTGAAAAGACCCTCCCTGCTGACGTAGTCGAATGCCTTCGGTAAATCAATAAAAACAGCGTATAATGGCATACGCTGTTCCCGACACTTTTCTTGAAGTTGTCTTAGGGATAAGATCATGTCAACGGTCGATCTTCCCTTGCGAAAGCCACATTGAGATTCGGAGTAAATTCTATCAGCTAAAACTTGCAGCCGGATCTGTAAGACTTTAGCAAACAATTTGCCTACAACATTCAAAAGGGAGATTCCTCTGTAATTGTTGCAGTCGCCTCTATCTCCTTTATTCTTGAATAGCGTGATGATCTTTGTGTCTCGCATCTCTTGTGGGACACACTCCTCCTGCCAGCACTTAAGAAGCAAATGGTGAAGCGGTTGTAACAATGCTGCCTCACCGCATTTGATGAGCTCAGGTGGAATTCCATCGTCACCAGGGGCCTTCCCATTCGCTAAGCGGTCGATTGCTCTATTGAGCTCATCAAGAGTAGGGGCAGTATCTAGATATTCGATAGTCGGCAACCGCTCGAAATTTTCAAATACATGTGGTGAAACCGTACTGTCCCTAGAGTAGAGGGAGGAGAAGTGCTCTACACATCTTTCCATCTGCTGAGTTTTGTCCACAATCGGGTCACCGGATACAGACTTAATGGGAGCCATTTTATGTTTGTTTGGACCAATGGCTCTCTTGATCCCATCATACATGCCGTGAAAATTTCCAGTATCCGCAGCTTTTTGGATACTAAGGTTAATTTCTGTCCAGTAGTCATTTGCACATCGCCTTGCAGTCTGTTGGACCTTATTTCTGGCTGCTCTTAAAAGTCGTAAGTTTTCATCTGTTGGCATACCTTTGAACCTCAAGAAGGCTGACCGTTTCTCATCCAACACAGCAGTCATCTCAGAAGCTTTTGCTTCGAACCAGTCGCTCGTTCGAGCTTTCTTCGGACCGAAAGTGGAAAGTGCGACTCGGCATATGCTGTTTTTAATCGATTCCCAGTTTTCTGAAGCCGATTCAAGTGGGGTTGTCTTGCTGAACTCGGCTGTGAAGGCTTTTGCAAATCGCGCAGCTAGATTAGTTTCGCACATGCGGGTGACGTCAATCCTAGGCTTACCAGACAATTTGGTGCGGTGAAATCTCGTGTCGGAGAGCTTCAGTTTTGCACAAACCAGTGAATGATCAGTGTCACAGTCTGCGCTTTGATATGATCTGGTGAGAAGTACGCTTCCTATATTAGTGCGCCTAACAAGAATAAGATCAAGCTGGTGCCAGTGCTTAGAGCGAGGATGTTTCCAAGAGACCTTATGCTGTGGTTTTGTTTTAAAGAAAGTGTTACTAACACAGAGACTGAACTGTGTGCATAATTCTAAAAGGCGTAGTCCATTTTCATTAGTTTTACCTACACCGAATTTCCCGAGACAGTTTTGCCAAGATTCGTAATCCGCACCGACTCTAGCATTGAAATCACCCAATACCACTACACAGTTTCTTTGTGGCACGTTTTTCAGGACTGTTGCGAGGTTGTAATAAAAAGCGTCTTTTTCAGTAGTCGTCGCAGAGAGCGTCGGCGCATAAACGTTTACCAACTTAATGGTACCAGTAATGCACCTCAGATTTAGAGTCCAAATCCGTTCGCTCCCGCTGCTGCTCGGTTCAGTTGCTTTTAGAAGGTCGTTTCGAACGGCAAACCCAACTCCATGCAGTCGAGGCTCATCAGAACCCCTTCCTTTCCAAAAAACCGTGTAATCTCTTTCTGTCAGCTTACCAGTGTCTGGTAATCGCGTCTCTTGTAGGGCTGCCACGTCGACCTTTGGTCTCTTTAACTCGTTATTAATAACAGCAGATTTTCTTACGCCTCTGATATTCGAGACGTCGTCGTGAAATCCAGGAAGCATGGACCGGACGTTCCAGGTTCCCAGTTTCAGAAATGACATTTGTTTTTTCGTAGTTGGTTTCGCTGGTGCGGGAATAACAGTCTGCTTGTCGGTTGATTCCTAATCCCCATGCACCCAATGAGGATAGCAGACCGTGGCGAGACGGCACCATATTGGCTGGGGGCTGCCCAGCTTGAGGCGAGCGGTAGCCTTCCAATGAGACCTGAAAGTCTCTCCCACCGTCGAAAGCAGCCCCAGGCGCTGAGCTCTACGCCAATCGAGCCATAGCTTTTAACCGGTATCTGCTGCTTCCCGTGTTATTATCCGCAGAAGCGGAATGGAGTGTCCTCTCCATTGGTGCGTTGTGATGTACGCCAGGGCAGTTCAAAGTGGAGAACTAGCTTTTGCCCATGCAGCAAGTGCTCCCTCTCCACGGCACCATCGGAACCAAAGGAACAGCTAGGCTGATACGTTTGGACAACGATGCCGTCGCAGAAGTTGGCAGGGCGAAGTTGTAAAAAAACTTCGGACTACCTAACGGGACTCCGGCTCCGGATTTTTCCTCGAGGTTGACTCCTGAAGCCTTTTCCATGATTGGATGTAGCCACAAGGCAGTGGAGGTTTGATATAAGGGTTTTCCTTCCCCCAGGTGGACCGCCTTCATGGAATTACGAGCTCCACCTGCCCGAAGCATGCTGGTTTTAAGGCGCCAGTCAGCCGCCTTCGCCCTTTCTCCTGTCACTAGAAGCAGTTCCGCCGGGTCGCACAGGACCACGCGTGCAGGCCAGGAGCTGGACTTGGTTGCCAGAGGCTATATGAGACGCGTGCCATTGGAGCATTTTCAGAATTGGGAGCTTATCCCCAAAACCGCCCCGGCTTTGACAACCTTGGAACCACACGAAAAATACATATTAATAAAAAACATAAGTGTTTAAAAGCCAGTCACAGTCGTGACACGAATCTTCTTCTAGCAATCCCAAGATAACTTTTATTTTGAAACACAAATGGTACGTCGAAATTTCGGAAAATGGCTGACAAGCTAGCAAAGCTGCAATTGAACTCAATCAAGTCAAATTTGCTTTCGGTAATTATGTCAATTAAGTTGCTGCTACACGCGTTGAAAACATTTGAATAAAAAAATAATTCAAGATAACCCAGTTTTATGTCAAGCGGTCTATTTTGTAGACATTCTTAAGACCGGGACCACGGGCTAGTCGTTAAACAACCAGCGATTTCCACATGACTAGGAATACCAACTAAATAAAATTTTATTACGTGAATGACCAAGTTTAAACTTAAGAAGATGAATTTCAAAACCAGTCATCAGTACATTTGTTCAGGGGGGAATTTCGATCAGTGTTTTTATTCGCACAATGGACTCGAAAAATTGCAAGCGGCTTGACGGCGGCTGATTTCCTATATCCTTTTTTATTTCCAGACACACTGTTACTCGAATGGTCCTCATGCTGTTATTTCGTATCTCAGATTATTGTAGCTTTGCGATTCTTGTCCCATGGAATTTAAGCGTGTATTGCTGAGCTCTGAGATTACCAATACCGCTACGATATTTAACATCCTTCATATTGTGAACTGAAGACCATATGTAGTTGTTCAAAATGCTTTGTTGGCATCGTTTATTTTGGACAACCTGAGAAGTATTATCTATTTTTATCTAGATTCAGATGGCTGATATTTTATCACCACTGTGCGTGTCATCGTGTGCATTTTGGTCATTCACTTCACTTCTCGCTCTTGTCGCGTTCGTGGCGATCGACCGACCCTGACTTGCATTTGATGTGCTTACATATTCATCATAGCTCATTTCTATATTACTTGAATTGTACCTACTGATTATCTATCAGTAGCATAATAACAAATATTAAAATGCTTCGAAATGGCCTGGGCAGTAATGATATTAAACATGGCTGCACAACTTTAAATAATATTTTATGTTTCGGTCCGAATTTGAAGCAAACGTTTCTATTTTCGATCACGTAACCACCTATAAGATTGTCCAAATTTAATGTGTTCAACATGTCCCCTCCTGGTGTCGATTATCGTACAAAAGATCTTTCAAGATATTGAACATCATCACGTGGAACATACATTTTTCATGACATTTCGCTGCCTTATGTCATGCTTGAATTTATTTTACATCTCATTCAAACCGCATGGGTTGAAAAAGATTTATACGATTTATACAAATCTTATATGTATATTCAATGTTATGTTTCACTTTAATATTAATGAATGTGTGCCTACTGATTATCTATGAGTAGCTCAATGATTAAAATGATGAAATCACCTACACGTCGACCCATATTGATCGAGACACGATCTATTAAATTGTATACGTATATTGTATGTCATTGTACAGCTATTCATCATTACCAACACAACATGAATTTAACTACGAATGTCAAACCGTCACTTACTCAGATGCACAAAAGAACTTCTAGCTGTGCCAGCTTCATTGTCTGTAAATGATGTGCCATTTAACATACATAAAAGCAAGAAGTTTCACCATGGTAAGTTTAAGAACTGAAGAATACGTTACAGGTGTGAGCTCCTTAGCCGAGAAACTATATTGCCCTCTGCGATAAAATTTATCGCAGGACGATAAGGATTGTGATGGATTTTCCCAATGTTCCGTACACCAAAACATTGTGACTTCTCGGTCTACTTGGTTTTACCCATAGAAGAATATGACGCGAACGTATTCTTATATATAGATATGTTCGTACCGAAGAACATTCTGTAGGACAATTGTTTTAAAGAGGTGGTGAGAAGTTTCAGGCGGAAATCCCCTTACCCTCTACATCCTAAGTTCAGGTATTTATAGTCAGCGCCATTATCGCCTAAAGTGCTATATTTATCTGAATCTCACTTCCAAATTATATGGTCGATGCACCAAGCATAGAGATATTTATAAATAATTTGATCTTGTATATGCAAACAAACATCATTAATGAGCCTTATATTTGATATATACTACTCGTTACATACAATTAGGTTTCAAATATTTCTTTGCGTTTTAGCCATACATCAATAAAGCTTCGACCAAATAAAAGGGAAAATATGTATTTGATTCTGAATCTCAGCATTCAGATAATTCACACAAATAATGATGCACTCATTGTGGTTTTCTTGCTATTTAATTAACCTCAACTCAACCCAGTGACCTCACGCTAAACAAAGGCATTTACTTGAAGATGGCCAGCATGTCATACCAGCTGATGAACTCAAAATTAGTTCTCATGCGAGAAATACAATAGATGACCGAACATCGTTGGGACATAATCACACCCATAACGCACTTTAAAGGAGTTGCGGGTAAACAGTGGGTTTTCAAAATAGAAAAGTTAAAATTTGAGTGAAGTTGTTTCTTCTGGTTAACCAATTCAGACACCAAGATATATGCAATAACACAGAGCTGAATGTCAAATGACTATCGAATTAAATGCGTGTCTCCGGAGATATTTGTCACAGCGGGTTATAGAGATTTAGATGACACTAAAGACTCATTGAACCTGATCTTACAGTCTCCACCTACTGATATTAAACAGCTAGAACCCTGTTGTGATTCGTCTGCGTGTGGGATATCCGAGCACCACTATATATTCGTTTCGAGCGCTTGGCCAATCACTATGTGATTCCGTATTAGATATTCATGGTTCTTTGTAAGAACCCTATTCAACAGTGGCATATAATAAAACTTTGTTTACCAATGTACCACTGTGTCAAGGCTCACTGCTGTCTCCACCTGATGACGGCAAACAGACAGAAACCGTTTATGCGGTATAAGTGAAACTTGGTGCCAGGTCCACAAGATATTGGTCGTTCATATGCACCTCGAGCGCTTGACCAGGAATCACTTTGTGATTCTGCTTTTGAAAGCCGTGATTCGTTGTTGGAATACTATCTAATAGTGAATTTAATGTCTGACCTTGCTGACCCTTCCTTTATTGTTTCAAGGCTCACTGAAACTAATATTGCTGGCTCCATTTGATGATGACAAACCGCCAGTAATAGGTGGTGTTGTGTGAGTTCGGGGTGAATGAGCACGGCATTAAATAAATTTCAGTTTTTTGTATAAAATGACTCACACTTCGAGTTAAGGATACGCAGCTTGTTAATTATAAATGGATATCCGGGTTGCTTAATATACAAGCACTTATAAAAATCCTCAAGATGCACCATTTGTTGAGTTTAAATATTCCACATAAATTTGAAAATGAACGTGGTTAGCTAAAATACCGGGTTGAATTTGCGACTGCTGATTGAAACTTGAGGGGAGCATTCACTCAAACATTCAGAATGAAAAAGCAGTCTAACACATAGTCAGCTTATTAAGCAATCTCGAAGATGTTCTATTAACTCGCCTGTCTTCGCGATGGTCCAGCTTCAGCACTCCAGCCGGGTTACTTGTTCAGATCACTGAAGCGATTCCCACAGTCTAATTCTCAATTACATAATAATGATAGTGTTTGACCGAGCTAATTTATATGATGGTTGCACATTCTCTGTTGTTCTGTGGGTAAACAGACACAGAGAGCGTTAGAAAGGGCTGTTTCGTGAGCATGTGACATGCCATGAAGGATGCGGCCATCCAGAAATTTGAAAACCACTGCGTCGATTCTCTTTTGCTGGCAGTATAACAGAGTTTGCGAACTAATATTAAAGCTGATATGTGATCACTAAATCCAATTTTCGTAGGATCTGCGTGGCCAGTTTCATCAATCGAATCGAATCCGGGCTCAATCCCATCACAATAGACCTGCAAGTTGCCATTCGTAAGTTGATACAGACCGGTTAGAAACACAATCAACAAAATTACCTCAAACTAAAGATAAACAAACGCAGCCCCGATCAGTTAGGAAATATGGGTTAGAAAGTTAATTACGTTGAAAAACAGTGCGGTTTATGCCGACGTTAAATAGGGTTGTAGTACGCAACACGTTCAGATGTGCTGTGGCATTTCGGTTTCACTAACCACAAAATCTGGGACGATTTTAAAGAGCGAAATTGTGTGTCTATTGAAGATCAATGACTGATACATTAGAGAAACACATTACATCTAAGCAGATTATTTTTTTAGAGCCGTTCGCTTCTGATACACGGTTCGTCAATCCGAGTGCGGTAGTCAAAACTAGGAACATGAGGAACTAGCATTTCATCCACCACCACTGTTTCGAACTTACCACTAAGCTGTCTATACTAATCCTGGTAGTTGTGTGGAGGCCAGGATTATTGGTCGATTTTTCCTAAAACGGTGTATCAAAATCAATATGATACAAGTGAACATGGTCAAGGTCGGTTGAAAGTGAGGTTCATATTGTGCAGGTGAGAAGTGCATTGGTGATGAGTGTTACTCGCAAAGTTTCGGATGATAAGCCATGTTCAATAGAGATGGAAATCTCAAGCGATGTCGATGTGAACCGTACGGTTGTGCGGTAGCATTTAAGCTGACTAAACGTAAGCGAATACCCGGGAGGAAGATGGAATAACGCCGTCAATTCTAAAGGCTGAGTTTGAAGCTTTGCGGTCCACTATGTGATTTATATAAACACACATTAAATACGGGAATTGTACCAGCTGATTGGGACACCGGAGTTATTATATCCATCTACAAAGGTGGCAGTCGTTCGGATCTGGTTAATTACAGGCATGTGACTCTCTTTTCAGTGGTTCCTCAAGTATTGGAACGCTTAGTGTGTGATAGTCTTGTCAGGTACCATGGGAGCCATTAAATTTGTCTTCAAACACAACATGGATATAGAAAATCACGCTCGTACTTGTTTAACCTTCCAATTACTTTGAATGATTAGACGCAAACATTAGACGATGCGATTTGCATACATGCCTGTTACTTAGATATATCTATAGCTTTCGAACGAGTAAATCACTCCTTACTACTTTCGAAGCGGCAGGATGTTGGCGTCACTTTAAATATACTAACATGTTTCGAAGTTACCTGTCTGAACGCAAACCTAAAGCCAGAATAAATTGCGAACTTTCCCGAGGTCACGAGCGGTTAAATATTGTTCGTAATATTTATAAATGATCTACCAAAACTGGTACGCTGTGAACTTGTTCGTTTCTTTGAGGATGTAAAAATTTGGTTTAAGGTCAACTCTAATGAGAATTGCCTAGTTTTACAAGCAGACTTAAATAAGCTGCGCCAGTGGTCAATTCAAATCAAGCTGCCCTTCAACTTCCGCAAGAGCAAAATGTTGAAAGTTGGGTAGCCGTTCAATTTCGCATACATACTTGGCAGTCACCCGCTTGAGTGAAGTATATCGCAAAAAGATCTCGGTAACTCGGTCTGTGGAAATTTGAAAAACAGCATGCAGTGCAAGGTCGTGTATAAACGTATATAAAGCGTACTCGGTTTACTCAGACGAAATATCAAACGTTGCCCACCGCACTCATTGTAGATCCTCAGTACATTCATCCATCCAGTTGTGGACTATATAGTACAAGCTGGGACACAATGGATTGAGAAAGACATCTTACTCTTCGAAAGGACTTATAATAAGGCAACTAAAATGGTTAATGGGTTGCATAATCTACCCTGTGAGCAGTGACGAACTAGTCTTTGATTGGGCACCATCGAGCACAGATGCAAAAGAGCTTATCTAATTCCAACATACCGAATAATCCGTATGGAGTCCCACTTACTCAGACACCTCTTTACAATTGGATTTAATCTCCCAACCCACAGTCACAACCTGACCATTCAAATCCCACATTCCCCTATTTGACTGTCGTCTGTACTTTTACGCAGCTGGCGTATGATTTCGTGGAGCAGCTTACCGCTAGAAATTGTTTCTTCATAAAATGAAATGATTTGCAAACAAACGTTACGATCTTTTATGATGAATAATACTGCTTTGGCCCCAGTTTACTAAAATCCCTTAATGATTCGTTTTCACACACATACTTAGAAAAACAAATAAACCAAAACATACATTTCCTACATTCACGCCACAATTGGAATTACTTTTTCGCCTCCTTTGAAGCGTATGGAAGCAAACATTAAAGTATCGATTTGTTTGACTTTCATACGTACATCCTACCGTATTGTACACCTATTTGCTTTTATAACCAAACATCTTGAATCTTGAATCATTACTACCTGTCTCCGGCATAACACAAGTGAAAGTGGTTCCTCAAAGACCTAAAACATCAATCGCGAACCCGTGATAAATCTGGTTTCGGAAGAATTGTATCAGGACAGTTTGAGCGTCAACATCCTTGAAAACGTAGGAGATGGAAAACGTTAGTCGCTATCGAACGATATACAATTCGTCAAGGTCAGCCAAACGATCCCAGTGTGCTGAGGATAAACATGTTTCAGGATTTAGTTGTGGTTACTTGGTTTGCCTATATAAGATAGGCGTGTGTTCGTGCTTTATCTTAAGCGTAATCAACGCATTTGACATATCGGCTTTCTCGGGTGTTGTGGGATTCGCGGGTGAACGAGATTAACTTTGGAATAGTTGACCTTGAATGGAAATTGGGCCTCAATCTTCGAGTGGCTGTGAAACGTGAGAATGGGTCGATGACCTGAATGTTTTGGTAAGTGCCAGATGTCCGCCATCCGTCAATTCCGGGCTCTCTCCACACCCGTTTCACTAGTATGCAAGCGTAAAAGTTATCCGACTTTCACACTGAACGTACATTAGATAAATTTAATAAAGAAATTCCTACTAAGTCAAAACATAATTTCATGAGTTTACCTAATCAAACGCCTTTCCAAGTTGAGCAATAATTTTTGCATAGGTAATAGCGTGATAAAGGCCAACAAACTTATCCTTAGTATCGAGCAATACGGTGGAATACAGTGTGCAGTCATGGTCTCCGTGGCTCAAGAAGATGTTGAACTTATGCAGCGAATCTATCACCGCTCAACAAAACTAGTTCTCAGCATCCGAAACAAGAATTATAAAGAGAGATAGCTCAACTGAATCAGTTCGACATTCTCTATCGACGAATCAGAGGAGACCTTATCTTACTTTACCAAACATTCCATACCCCGAACCATCCCTTGCAGGATTTATTCACGCGAACGGATACGAGAAATTTTCGGACCCATGAATATGTGCTGGTCGTATCCCATTCCCGCCTGAACTGTAGAAGATACTTTTACTCTCTCCGTGTCTGTTTTACTTGGAACAGTTTAGCTTCAACCGTTGCATGACTTTGAAACGAAATTAGACGAATTTTTCGCATTATTCGTTTCCAGAACACTTATATACTCTTTAATCTATGTTCTTATATTGTTTATACACTTAATTTTCAATTTTTACCATCCCATGATTGTTGTTAAGCTTATTGATTTCTAGACCATTAAAAACCTTGAATTACCTTGAGGACTGGTTAACTGCAAATCCCAGGATAAAGCTGCTGTGATACCGAACTGTATCGCTGATGTCATTAAAATTCATAGGAACGATGAATCATACATTGATTTGCAAGAAAGACAAGCTCTTCTCAAGCAGAATTAGGACAAAAATATAGCTATTATTATGGCTGATAGAGAAAAAGTAACGGTAATACTATATAAGAGCAATGTTAAAAATTATTTATAGTATAAAACGAGTAGAGTCTATCAAATGTAAGGCTCACGAATGATGTTCCTTTGCATATATGAGTCCAATTGAGAATGATGAATTAATGGTTAGCTTCGACTGAGTGCTTTGTTGACCAATGGGGATACGAGAAGGGTACTTGACATCAATGCCAGTTTGTGCGGATGTACAAATATATATATATATATATATATACCAACTGAGATATGTGAAATGATATGTTGGTTCAGACAGAGGGTTTACAACAATAATTATGGGAGGTGAAAACGTCCCTTGACCTTGGACTTTGGTTTTGTTCGTGATAAGTTTCAAAACAAATTCATCAATCGGCAACGCAATCGCTACATCGTTGACGAACCGCAAAAACAGGTATCAAACCATTCCGTGCATTGGTTTGTGCTCTCGAACGGTAAATGTTTAAAAGCTTGTCCTCATATCTCATGCGTACGTAAATACCTTTTGTACTTGGTTAAAAAGATTTCTTTTACAAAAGAGCAAAGAAAATGAATCATTTACTTTAGTCTGTCGATAACCAACATTGTAATACATGATAATGTTAGAATTCCCACATCCTCACAGGAGTGCACAATGAAAATATCTCCCATACCCTTTACTGAATATATAGTACGTGATCGTTCGGAGGTGTTCTTTGGGTTTCGGGGTAACCTTGTATCAAAAACCAAAAGCAGAAACATTTCTTACTTTGCTTGAAGATTCCCCATTGTACAATGTCTTCAGTGAGAGCACCTGAGATCAAATTCCTCCACGTCTTAAGGCTGGTGTAGACAACGTTCACCTTATTTTCACTAATATCTTCGTACCACAACGGCGACGTACTCAAAGGGCGACTTCATGATTTGGCCTTTCCATACATCACGTTTTTGCTGTTTCACGCATCGCTGTCACTAAACTTTCAATCGCACATTAATACAAACGCTGAAAATGGTTGAAGGCAATTTATTTCTTGCGGTAAACAACAAAACTATGTGTCTATGTGTTCCTAGTATTCCGAATGGAAATCTACGTCTGAGCACTAAGAATATTTCTGAAATCAGAGAAACAGTGTACGCTTCTGAACACGGACCATTTTGATACCTCAGAAACGACACAAATTGATTAAGTACAGCTTAGCATTGTTGATGTATGGTTGAGATTATCACTCCTTCACGTGTCCTTGATGTGGATGTTTACCGAAGAAGACCACCAGCACATATAACGACGACCGTCGGGCAACAGTCCAGCATCACACCGTAAATGTGTCTGATTCACTCGTGTTGCAACTGATTGTCCCTGTGGAGAAACCTCACTGTTAACTGGTCGTAGAGTTATTTAATTTGAACAATAAAGCAAATTCTGACAGTCACAAGGTGCGAGATAAACGATCGATTATTGTTCTTGTGCGCTAGTACATGCAACAAACACATTAAAGCATCATGATAATTTCGAAGTTTGGCGAGTGATGTCAAGGAAGTTTGCCGTATCGTTGCCAGACAATGTTCGTTCCAGCATTCCTTGGAAGACGAGAATCAATGTGACGCGAGAGATAGCATGTCTTCGAATTCGGGTCAAAGTAGAAGGATCGACATCGTGGGTCCGCGCCACATCTGAAACAAAGTTTGAAAAACATGCGGTGAAAACACGACTAAGCAGTTTCTTGTTTTACATATAAGCGAATTCCGTGTGTACGTCAACATGTCTCTGGTTGATTACAGTCAGGACTTAGTATCAGGGTTGAGAACTCTCATGATTTTGGATAATTTTTCGAAGAAATCTACATTCTACGAAACTTCTTTTTTCTTGGTCACGGATAGATTGAAGTGGTCAAGGATATTTGAATTGCATCTCATTTTTATCGAAGAGAATCAGAGAGAATCTTTGCAAGGGTGCGTGTTGCAAATTCACGCAAAGTATGGTCGTGTTAGGAGGTCACCCTCCATCATAGCAGGTTCAACAAAATCACATGTAAAGTGAAAATATCCGCGACCTTTTTCCAATAGGTGAAGTCAAATCAACTACACAGCTTCGTGCAAGCGAATTCAAGATTCAAGATTTATGGTTGAAAAAGCAATTAACTTTACAATAACCACAAAGGGCAGTAGCGTGGGAGTTTCACAAGGCTACCAACACAGCTGATTCTTGGGCACAATTTACACGACTGAGAAACAAAGTTATCAGCCTAATTCGAGATGATAAACAAGCGTTCCAATCGCAATTGATTACTCAGATGCACCAGAATCCGAAGCTCTTGTATAGACTTGTAAACGATAGAACAAATATTAAACCAGGAGTCTTTGCCCTGAAAACTTCGTCCGGCTTCACAGAATCCATAAATCAGACCGCTGACCTGTTAGCAGACTTTTATGCCGGAGTTTTTGCGCCGAAATCCATGGAGCCTGATCAGGAACCAATCGTTCGACTTGACCGACCGACCTTGAGTGAAGTATTGATTACTCCGATGGTGGTAGCGCAGTACTTACGAAAATTAAACGTAAAGAAATCTCCAGGACCAGACGAGATAACTCCAAAGCTGCTCAAAACCTGCCATGCGCAGCTATCTGAACCTCTATCTTGCATGTTTAATAATTTGCTCCAAGCTGGCGTAGTGCCACAAGACTGGAAACTGGGACAAATAATACCCATTTACAAAGGTGGTTGCCGTTCTGATGTTAAAAATTACAGGCCGGTGACCTTGCTGTCTTCGGTATCAAAGTTTTTGAGCGAATAATAACCGCAGAAATCGTGCGACATCTGGAAACGAATCAACTTTTGGCAGTTGCCCAACATGGATTTCGCAGAAATCGCTCTTGTCTAACAAATTTGCTGGCAAGCTTAGACGATTGGACATGGGTTGTAGATGCGGGGGGCTGTATTCATGCATGCTACCTGGACATTTCTAAAGCGTTCGACAGAGTTGATTACAATTTACTCTTGAACAAGCTAAAGAAACACGGTGTTGTTGGAAGACTATACGAATTGCTAAGAGATTACCTCAGCAACAGACACATCCGAGTTCGTGTGGACGGCCTATTATCGAAGAACATCGATGTCACTAGCGGAGTTCCACAAGGCTCATTGCTTGGACGAATACTGTTTCTAGTCTATATGAACGATATACCACTACCAAATGATAGTAAGATGGTTTTGTTTGCTGACGATATAAAAGTATGGAGGCAAATCAGAAATGCTGACGATTGTATCTTGCTGCAAAACGATTTGAGTGCTCTGTTCAACTGGTCATCTGAAAATAAACTGTCATTGAATATTCAAAAGTCGAAGATGATTCAGATTGGTCGTGACCTTGGCTTTTCCTATCCATACAAGCTCGGCGACATTAACCTGGAGTACACCGAAAAAGAAAAGGACCTAGGCGTCTGGATTTGCGGCAGTTTGAAAAATGGTCTACAATGCGAAACCGTTTACAAAAGCGCGTCTCGGCTGCTCGGCATGCTACGGCGGATATTTGGACGTTTTCCCCGGGGTGTTTTCCTCTCATGATGAATACATATATACACCCGGTTCTAGATTATGCCGCACAAGCCTGGACACCATGGCTCCAAAAAGACATCTTACTCCTGGATCGCATATACCGGAGAGCTTCTAAGCTTGTCATTGGTCTCGAAAATTTGTCATTCGCCAGGCGACTCAGACAACTGGAAATGAGTACACTTGCACAAAGGAGAATGCGAGGTGATCTCATCCTCGCATACAAAATACTGACTACTGTTTCCCACCCCCTGGATATATTATTCCACCTTCGAACTTCCAGCAACAGCCGTGGCCATGGTTGCAAGTTGGAAATACCACATTCCAAACGGAACTGCCGCAGGTATTTTTATTCCGTACGTGTGTGCTTTGCTTGGAATTCCCTACCTCCGATTTGGTAAGCTCAAACAGCTTATCTATATTCAAATCAAAACTTGACGATTATATGAGAGCTAATCCGAATTTTTCCCCAAACTATTATAAGCTATCATTGTCCCATTGATTTTGATTTTATTTATACTTATATATATACATTTGTACCTATATTTCCACCATGTGGTTATAGTAAAGTTAATTTATTTTTCAACCATAAATCTTGAATCTTGAATTATGAGATAAGCATCAATCCCATGTGCCCTCTGGGTGCTGATGAGAAAACCCCAGTTGTTAACTTTCAGTATTACAAATATCTAACAAACATACAGAGCCGCTCATACCGTTCACTAACAAATTAGAAAATTTACGCAATTCACTCAACAACCCGCTCGATGAAATGCATCGTTACAAACAAAGTTAACATCCTCAAATGCTTACTTGAAACCACATTGTATCAAGGTTGAATTCTCCTCGCGTACGAAACATCCAACGTTACCGTCTGTATCGGCAAACTGTGAGGTTAACGTTATATCTCTTGGCTAATTTTTATCGAATTTAACCGTGGTGTTGCGAAAATACGTGCGCGATGATTGACAAATAACGTTGCGGTCCCCTTGATCTTGTGCAACATCATTTATACCATTGTCTCTGTATTCAAAAACAGGATTCGCATCGCCATCAGGGCCCCCGCTACTCCATTGTATTTGGGTGGCTGAAACGGTTACCCCATCCTCACCGGGTTCGTGATAGCGCCATCCGACTTGTGAGGTGCCGGGGTTATTCAATAGGCCGTGTAGTCCTATGTGCATCGGTACGTGCTGTGTTAGTTGACTGAGTTTATTCACCTGTTTCCCGACCAGGAACATCTCAACACCACGTCGTTTACTTTCAGTGTAGCATAACTCATGTGCATCACAATAACCTACAGGACCCCCCACATGTATAAGGCACACATCTTGGCCAAAGTCTGTGAAACCGTTGGGGCAGGTATCGGCTGAGTAAGTTCGCGGGATAAAGGAAACGATGACCCAAAACAGCAGCATACCGTAGAGGATAACCTAGAAGTATTATATGAAGCTAATGAACCACTTTCGATGGATATTTTGGGCTTCGATATAGATGAGTCATTTGATTGGTTGCAAATGTGGCGCATCACCATTTGCTAGTCGTCAGAATTGTACTATCCAATAAAAATTATGCAAGTTTTTCGGCACGTTGGATTGGTCAATGGAAACAATATTCAATATTTAAGGTTGAAAATGCAATTAATTTTACAATGGATATATATTGTATATATATATATATTGAATAGAACCTCGTGACTGTAGTGGTAATTTAATATTTGGTGGATAAACCAGAGTTAGCTCTCATATGATCATCAAGATTTTATTTGAATACAACTAAATAGTTTGAATAAAGTTGTACCTGTGTGCCACTTTTGAACAGGTTTCTTACAAAGAAGCACGATGTTCAAATCAGACAATAACGAATGTCACTTTTTTGGAGCGAAGCGAAGTGCGAAGCGAATTTTCAAAGTGCCCTAACTGCCCTTCGCAATGGCGAATAGTATCAAAGCGAATATCCGAAGTGCACTTCGCAAGGGTGAAGCGAAGCGAATATTCGCTTCGCTTTAAATCCCAAAGCGAAGTTATCGTTATTGTCTGGTCTGTAGTCTGTAGCAGACAATAACAAATGTCACTTTTTGGAGCGAAGCGAAGTGCGAAGCGAATTTTCGAAGTGCCCTAACTGCCCTTCGCAATGGCGAATAGTATCAAAGCGAATATCCGAAGTGCACTTCGCAATGGCGAAGCGAATATTCGCTTCGCTTTAAATCCCAAAGCGAAGTATTCGTTATTGCTGCTTCAAATACATTGGCGTACAAGTATACTTTTATTTACCACTATACCAGCGTTTCAAGTTTCATTAAACCTGATCTTCCTGTCTCCACCTGATGACAGAGAACAGCCAGAAACCGGTTATGGTGTGTAAGAGATTTGGATGTGAGCACCACAATATAAAATGTTTGAGCTTACCAAACTGGCAGCTATGAAATTCTCGACAAAACACACGCTCCAGCAGTTCCATTTGGAGTGTGGTACAGCCATGATCTCGGAAGTTTCTAGAAGTTTAAATTTGGGATAAGTTATTCAGAACGTGGGAACGTGGATAAAATCGCCTTGCATTCTTGTATGTGAAAACGTTCTCAGGTCTAGTCGTCGGAGGCGTTCGAGTTATGGCGTATTTTGGAAATTTTTGAATACATCATGTGTTTGGAATGTGCAATGATATGTGTATTGTGTGTGTTGATTTGTTCAGACTGATTGGCAGTGCCAAATCTGTACAAATTCGGACCCAATTGACCTAAAAATTACCTAATGCGTGCTAAAACCATGAGCTAGGGTCATAGAGTTTATAAAATCTAAAAATGCTTGATTAAAGATGTGTTTATTTATTTGATCTCACAGAAATGATCCAAGTAAACTATCGGTAGGTTGAAATAGAAAATGAAGAAAATGACTTTAATCGTGTACACAAATTTTCAGCAATTAAATTAATTTCTTCACAAAAATTGCGATTAAATGAAATGCATAATATCACACAAGCCTGATCCGGGTAACGTGCTGCACACTAAAGAATACATGGGCAGAAGTGCTGTCCAGTTATCCAGGCTTAGATAGACACGCGAACGAAATTACAAAATGAATTTAGAAAATGACGAGGAGATCCCAACATCAGTTATCAAAATATCAGGCACATCTTCAACTGTGAAACAGGCATCGATTGGATAACCATGTATCGAGCCAGGTAAGGAACAAAAGAATGTCTGAATTTATCAGTTCTTGAATAAGGAATAAAATATTGTCTTCGGGTGGAGGATAAAGCGATGCAGGCAACAAGCGTCTTGCTCAGTGAATGTGAACTATTAGAAGAAATGTTTTGATCAGCCTGCTGCATTCAGGGAAGTGGCGATTGACAATAGCATCTCGAATATAATACGCGGCAACACAGCTCAGTCTTGAGATAATCTTAATACCCATTCTGATGAGCAGAAAATCCATTTTCAGGAGGGCATGAAAAGTTAAAGGGGATGCGTAAAGCAGGTGTGGAACGCTGCCAGATAAAACAAAGAGTTGAATTACATTGGGTGGGATGGAGAGAGAACGGAGTCGAAGATTATAGAATGACAGTCGGCGAACATTCGAGAAGTGAGTCGTCAGATTTTCGGTCCAGCTAAGACTGGCGGATATTGTAACACCGAGATATTTGAAGCTATTGCATCTTTCAAACACCGAGACATGAAATGAAACACGATAAATGTCTAAATGTAGAGCTGTCCAGTCATTTTGGAAAATACTATTTCGTTGCATTTTTGGGGATTCAAAAATAAGCCGTGTAGATGACCACTGAACAATGATACTGTCGGTCGATGGAAATCCGAATTTTCGGTAATAAATGTTAAATTCAATGTTACAATTCTAAAAAGCGTATAACTTTACAGAAAGCAAGAGAGTAATATGGGGAATAAGAACAAATTATCAGTCAACAACGGATTTGGTTTGCTCAATGAGCATTACAGGAATCAGATAAAAATCGAAAGGTCAGAATTAGTATACGGTTACACCGTGGAGTGAGATCTGTATATCCATAGGGTCAAGATATACGCATGGTTTAATGGCCAAGATCGCATCAAGACTGCGCTCAAATATGTTGTGATTTGGAAAGCTCACAACATAAGTAGATTGTGCCACGTAAAACAAAATCGCACAGCAAATCAATGTCGTCTACAGTTGAGTCTTGAGTGACGAATAGTCAGAGTCAAGATGTAAGCCCTTCTCGATTACAAGCTTCGTAGATTAATTAAGCATTACAAAGAGTGATTTGCTATATTCAAAGTATTGTAAGTCATAATCAAATCCCCATGGAGACGACGACGTGGATAATCGAATAATCTTAGGGTTTCAATTCGCTCATTTTATGGTTTACGGTTGAGTCCGTTGACTAGTTTAGTAGCTCGATGGTATATTCTTTGCAATTTCGCAACATTTTTATGCCATATCGACCATTGTGGAGCTCACGTACGAGTTTATTATAGGGTTAATCGAACCTCACAAAAATTCTCTTCCAAAGTGAAAATGTCTGTTATATTTATTGATTGGCATGGTTGAAGTGTCTCGACATCCATACAGCGTTGTATACTTACACACTTAAGTCTTTTTGTTAAAGTTGTTTCCCTGAATCGTAAAATAAACAATTTCTTGACTCTTTACGTTAGAAATCGTCGAATTACAACTCAGTGATGGTAACAAATGAAGAATATATATCGACAGGCCATCAGATTGTTATGTATCTTTCGAATACTATTTGGAAGATTCCCCTCACGATAAACCATGCGATAGAGGTCTGGGCTCCTTGACTGCGAAAAGGTATTGCTTTCTTTGATAAAATCCATAACAGAGTAACACAGTTAAGGATGGGTCATCGTAATTTTTCGTACACCGAAATATTGGGACGTCTTGGTCTATGTGACTTTGCCCGAAGGAGGATACGGTGCGATATTATTCTGATCTATAGAATTGTGTACCCTAATACGACAGCACCGCCTGCGGTGGTTTGTCCACGCCTTTAAAATGGAAAATGATCGTATTCCGAAAGATCTACTCTATGGTGAGTTGAGATCAGGAACTCGACCATTGTACCGCACTTGCGGTATAAAGACGTTTACAAAAGAGATATGAAAGCTCTTGGCGAGTTGGAAAGAACTTGTTGTTGACCGCTCACATAGGAGGCATTGTGTAAAGCGTCGTCTGCAAGCTGGGGAGGAGCAGATACAGCTCTTGTCTGCTGAACGTACATCACGCCGCCTGCGTGCAACTGACGCTCTACAACCGAGTTCTGACTATCGTTGCAAGCGCTGCGGGAGAGATTGTTACTCCCGAATCGGACTGTTTAGTCATTGGAAAAGCTGTATGACATGAACATTCATGCGATTGTGATGTACATCCATGGTCGACATCGAGTGAAGGAGGCCAACAACAGTGCGTTGAAACTGTTCGGGTGTCATATAACAACAATCCTGTAATGTATGAGTCCAAATATATGAAAGGAACTTCGATGTAAACTGATACATTGCGCTGCTAGATTCAAAATTCTAGAATTGATGGCATAAAACACCTATAGCTTTATAAGTTGCATTACTTAAGGTATATGAACGGGTTGTGTTTTGCATTATTGTATCCAGTTTGTTTCTGACAATCGCCTCATTAGATGATTGTACAACGTATGACCGTTAAGATTTCTATAATAAACAGAAGTGCACGGAAAAATTAAAAGCGAAGGCAGTTGTGGAGATAATGTGAGATACTCAAAGCCAGCGTGTGATTGAGAGTGGTATGGCTTAATCGAAGGCGAAATAGATGCCTCGGACGCTGAAACGTTGAGTTCAGTTTCTTTTAAGTGAATTTTAAGTTGCGAGATTGAATTTTTGTAAACCAGTCATCAGCTGATTGGATATGTATGAACCAATCGATTGTAGTGACAATAGTTTGAAGATTCGTATACCATGAAACATTGAACAAATGGTGAACAAGTTATGAACTTGTAGGCCAAATATGGACGAAGTTGGCATAGCCTACCAGTTCAATCACATGTGCCTACACACATTTGAATGAATGTAACCAAATACGATATAGCATAATTTATAACATCTAATAAAAACAGCAAATCTACAAGCTTATTTGCATGCATTTCCATCACACACACACATTTCACGACCGGTTCTGGTCTATCTGGACTAATAAAATTGAATTATTGATTCAAGTATTCGCGGTTTCAAAACGAACACTGAACAACACCACATGGTTAAAATGCGAAAAATGGTACACAACGAGTTTGTTTGTTAGACTCCATCGGTCAATATCAGCCACGGATGTACAGAACTCAGAACTCAGAACTCAGAAAGTTTTATGGTAGAATAAGCATCAAGCTTAACTATAACCATAGGATGACGAGGTATATGGAGTAAAAATATAAAATCTCTCGAAAACCAATAGGGACAGTCACATTCCGCATTGTTCGTCATATACTCATCGGGTTTAGAAGTGAATACCGCAACAGATTCCGAGCGTGTGATTTCTTCAAGTAGCAAGTGAAACAAATTCTTACCGAGAAAAATTTTCAACGAATATCCAAACGAGAATGCGGAATGCTTAAAGCCTTTGAATGTTTTCGTGTTCAAGTAAGGCCATTGTACTTTAGCGAGTGTTTAAGAGGATGGTTCTCAGAATGCACGATTTCGGATGCCAAAAAGAGGTCACTCCGTATCCATCGTTGGGTAAAATCATGTAGATTTAGTTTTAACATTCGCTCTTTGAAATGCAAATTTCTGTAGCGGTAGACCAAATTTGTCCAACGACGATAAATCCTGTCGAGTAGTTCGATATCCTTCCTCAGCCATGGTGGTCAGGCTTGGATGGAATATTTCATAACAGGACGTACATACGTATTTATTAACCGGGATAAGGTTTCGGGCCTGAAAATCCTGAATATTCTTTTTAGAAGATTCAAGATACGGCAGGATTTATTGTAAACTGTCCGGTAATGATTCAAGATTCAAGATTTATGGTTGAAATGATGTCCAGGCTTAGATACCAAGATCTTTTTCTGCGGTGGTCCAGAGGAGATCTTGCCTGCCAAGATGATACGTGTGGCGCAGAGATTTTCCAAGCCGCAACATTTTACATTTCGTACGGTTAAAGGGTGGCTCATTTAACTGGAACCAACGAAATAATGTATACCGATCCCGTTGAGATGTCATACAGTCATTAACAGACCTGGCACGTATCCATATTTTAATTTCAACATCCAATATCCTCTGCTATATCGTTCAGATACACCAAGAACAGAGAAGGTCCAAGCGGAAGTAGCGTTACTGGTCTATAATTTGCTGTATATGAAAGGCGACCGCTTTTAATAATAGGCGTTATAATACCGGCTTTCCAATGCAGTGGTATTTTTCATTCATGTAGGCTGAAGTTGAATAAACACGTGAGAGGAGCAGTCAAAGCAATACATTACAAGTGTATGATGATTTCAAGCTTTTAGAATGACTAAACCGTCCGATTCGAGAGTGATAATCTCTGTCACAGCGCTTGCACCGATAGGATGTATTCGGTGTCAGTTGGATGCATGATCGACGTTCAGCTGCTAATAACTGTATTTTCTCTTCCTCAGCTTGCAAATTAAGCTTTACACAGTGCCTCGAAAGTGATCGTCCAAGAGCAAGTTCTCTCCAATTCGTAAGGTCAACTCCTAGAGCTTTTATATGTCGTTTGTAAATGAATCTGTACCACAAGTGCCGTCTGCACAATTGATAGCTTCCTCAATTTAATTCACCATTGAGTAGATCTTTTGGAATAGAACCATTTTCCAATCTGTGCACATGACCTAGCCAGCGTAGTGGGGCGCAGTCGTAATCGAGTAAACATGCTGTGTAAACCTGCTTTTAAAAACACTTATTCATTGGTCTTGTCTATTCACGATACGTTAAAGATACGACGAATGGTTTCAAACGGAAAGCATTCAGCTTCCGTTCGTGTCTCGCGTGGCTGGTCCACGTTTCACTGCCGTATAGTGAAGCGTTTAGTTCGCACACGCTGTATAACATCATCCTTGTCTTCACTGTAAAATTGCGATTGCTCCAGACAGGAGAGTTCAAACGGGACAAGGTTGCAGCTGCTCTGCCAATCTTCGTGTCTAGCGTGAAGTTATCCGCAATGGTTAAACCAAGATACGTGAAATTTTGCAATGGTTCAAGCAGACAGTTTTTAAAAGTTAAGATGAGAGATAATACAGTCCCTTGACCAATGACTACATTTCGCAAGTTTAGTATAATAAACGTATCGCTCACGAATGATGCTGATTTTTATTTGTATCAGCACACGAACGGGTAATTTGCACGTCTAGTGAGAAGACAATCTCGACTTTAGAAGTGATTGTGCTCGGATTCGATTAAATTGATCAAAGCTGGCCATGCAGATCGTACCGAAATTGAACACAGCGACGGCAAATGAGCTTTATTATTAGTTTACAAACTCTGTTGTATTGTCATCAACTCGTATCACTAGTCGACGCAGTAATTCATTGCATGGCATATGCTCACATAAAAGCTCTTTTTCACGCTCTCTGTGGCTTTTTACCCATAGGAACACAGAGAATGTGCAACAACAATATTAAGAAGATCGGTAAAACACTATCATTTTTATGTAGTTTAAAATTCGACTGTGGGAATAGCTTCAGTGATCGAAACAAGCAACCCGGGTAGACAGCAGAAACTGGAGCAGGGCGTGCACGGGCGAGTTAGTAGAACAGCTTCGAGATTGCTTAATAAGCTGACTATGCGTTAAACTACTTTTTCATTCTGAATGTTTGAGTGAATGCTCCTTTCACGTTTCAATCAGCAGTCGCAAATGTAACCCGTTATTTTAGCTAAACTTGGTCATTTTTAAATTGATGTGAAATATTTGAACTCTAAAAATGGTGCATCTTGAGGAATTGCATAGGTGATTGTCGTTGAAGCAGCGCGGATATCCATGTAAGCTGCGTATCCTTAACACGAAGCGTGAGCGATTTCATGCACAAAACCGAAAATCAATTTAATGCCGTGCTCTTACACCCCGAACTCATACAACACTACCTAGTACTGGCTGTTTGTTGTCATCAAGTCGAGCCTGCAACATTAGTTTCAGTGAGCCTTGAAACAATAAAGAAAGGGTTAGCAATGTTAGAGATGGAATTCACTATGAAATAGTGTTCCTACAACGAAACACGTTTTTCAAAAGCAGAATCACAAAGTGATTCCGGGTCAAGCGTTCGAGGTGCATATGAACGACCAATATCTTGTGATTCTCGCACCCAGTTTCACTTAAACCCCACAAACGGTTTCTGTCTGTTTGCCGTCATCAGATAGAGACAGCAGTGAGCTTGATACAGTGGTAAATTGATAAACAAAGTTATGTTATATGCCACTGTTGAATAGGTTTCTTACAAACATCCACGAAGTTCTAATACGGAATCACAGAGTGATTGGCCAATCGCTCGAGGCGTATTTGAACGACGAATATATAGTGGTACTCGAATATCCCACATACACACGAATCACAACCGGGTTCTAGCTGTTTAACATCAGTAGGTGGTGACTGCAAGATTAGGTTCAATGAGACTTGCAACAGTGGACTAGTGGGATATCGTCTTCAGTCTCATATAAATCTCTATAACCCTCTGTGACAAATACGCTATCCATTCGATAGTCATTTGAATTTCAGCTCTGTGTTATTGCATATATCTTGTAGCCTGAATAGGTTAACAAGAAGAAACAACTTCACTCAAATTTTAGATTTCCTATTTTAAAAACCCATTATTTACCCACAACTGTATTAAAGTGCTTTGTGGGTGTGAGTAGGTCCTAATGATTTTCGGTCATCTATTGTATTTTTCGTATGAGAACTAATTTTGATTTCATCAGCTGGTATGACAAGGTGGTTCTCGTCAAGGAAACCCCTTTGTTTAACGTCAGGTCACTGGGTTGAGTTGAGTTTACTTAACTAGAACGAAAACCACAATGAAGGCATCATTATTTGTGTGCATTATCGCTAGACTGAATGCAAATAGGACACTCCCAATAAAATGCATATTATCGATTTAAAGGATTTAATGATTTGTTGCTAAAAATCGAATTCGTTACATCACCACTAGCTAATGTTATGAACGAATGCTAGAAATTGAATAGTATGTAACGACTAGAGTTTATCAACCATAAGGTTCGAAAATGATGTTTGTTTGCATATGTAAGTCCAATTTTTATTCAAATATCGTCTTGCACTGAGAAGCCACTTTATGATTAGATATGGAATTCTAGAAAAAGAGCACTTTTGACAAAATAGGCACCGACAATAAACAAGTTAAGTCGAGGTACGTCTGCGTGTAACATTCCCTCCTGCATGAAACAATTATCCCGGTATATGTCCATCGATAGACCCAATTT
>JACCGJ010021298.1:0-47202 GCA_013407085.1 Atriophallophorus winterbourni | reverse complement strand
GTTACTCATACCAGGTTGGTCAATGGTGAGAAGCCAGACAAACACAGTCTCCTTGTCCTTCGCGGACATTGTATACCAGAAGAGGCGTACGAATCCGCAAAGATCACCGGCTCGACTGGTTGGGATGATGTCGGGAGTCCCTGCTTGGTCTCTACCTCGCGAATGGCTTGGGAACTGTACCTACGGTATCCGGCCCCGATAGGTGCGATCCTCAATCTCGCTCCGCTGCCTTGCGGGTTAGGCCTTCGGGCCAAAGGCTTGAGGTGGGAGTCCTCAAGATCAACTCCTCTACTTCGGCCTGGGCAACCGGGTAGTATCACGCCCACACCCAAATTGATTGGGTGGCACTTTGTCATTTTTAAATGATTGTGTAAAAATATAAATATAATAATATATCTTTGCGAACGCTGCGAGAGAGATTGTTCCTTACGAATCGGACTGTTTAGTTTTTCGAAAAGCTGCGGAACATAAAACAATGATGCGATTGTGATGTACATCCATGGTCGACATTGATCGAAGGAGGCCAACAACAACAACAACAACAATACTTTCAATGACATGATTTTAAATGCTGTGATGTGAACATTAGGATCTTCCCGTGCATTCCTTGTAAGAAACAATGAAAATTCTATGCAAAATGGAACACAAAGCACCGAGCCTAAGAATATCATGGAAAAATGTCTCGAACCAGAGAAAGTGCCAAATATCATGAGGTAGAAAAGGTAGATATGTAGACGTGTATAGAAGAATGCCGACAAGCGGAATACGAATGTAGCTTGTTTTGTAGTTTTACTGCATGAGATTTCGTGATTTGAGTTTTTCTTCTTGTATCAAATATAATATCATGATAAAGGATGAAAACGGTAGCACGTAATAAACTACGTTGGCGCCAAAGACTTTGGTTTGCAGCCATATCGCGTAAGGTTTCCAACCAGCTATTATTAGGATCTTTTGGACCATACAAAGGCAAACGAATAAGACCCACTGAGCTTAGCGCAACGGTGAGTTTCTTCATTCCAATTCTTCATGTCATGGGCCGGCCACCCGGTCGTTTCTCTCAGCGTGTACTAGGATCTGTGGATACGTCGCGGTATGGTAAACGGTTATGAGACATTCTCAAGACATGTCTCAACCATAGTGAACGAGCAAGCATCATCATTGTTCTCAGTCCGTGGTCTCTTAATCTAACACCCGTTTGCGAAATCTATAGTTGTAACGCGATGCTGCAACCTAATGTGAAAATTCTACGCAAAAAACGGGTGTCAAAGACAAAAAGGCAACTGACATCTATCGCTTAAATAGACTATGATTCACAATCATAAAAGAACGTAAAACGTAGCACGAACGCTGCGTTGTACACCAGACCTTTAGTATAAATACATCCCGTCGACATGATGAATAGCAGAGGTTAGCAAACGTGTTCTCGTTGCCGACTAATACCCCAATGATAGACGCAGCAATCACTCTGTCCCTTTTTGTAAATCGAATCAACTATTGATTCTCTCCGAGGGATCGGAACGCGCTCATCAGCCTATATGTTGGCGAACAGCGCTTGAAGTTCACAAACTAGAGTGAAACTGCCATCTTTGAACAATGACGGTCATCAATACCCGATGCCCGATGGCGCTCGAGGCACCGGAGTACATTGTAAATCTCAGATTGAGTGGAAGCCTAGAGAAAAAATCGGCCACAGGGTAGAGTGTTCTGTATCCTCGACGGGGCAGAAGGCTAGTTAAATTGTGCCTCAAAATGTCCTGTCCTGTGCATGTTAAAAACTGGCGAACCATCTGCTTCACCTATTAGCTCACTTATGCCTGGTCGCCCGCTTCCAGTAGTCCTGATGAGTTGGAACAATTTTCTCAAATTACCTATAGCTGCCGCAGATTTCATTTCCGTTGCCTTAGAACTCCAATTTTCCATGTCGGTTCGCAAACTAGCAAACATTTTACGTTTAATAATACTTCGTGACGCATCATGTATGCTATCAGCAGAAAGCAAGCGACTTTAGCCTATTAGGTGGAGAGACTTCACAGAAACCCAGTGCTGAGCTACACGGGAAGTCAGCCCACAACTATTCAACGCAGCTGTTTTCAAGGTTTGTATCCCACTCAATTGTTCATCGAAACTATCTTTGGGAATTACAGAAAGATGTAAACTCAAATTGGACTGAAACTCTTTGAGAACTTATCTGTATTCGCTTCATGATGTGCCGATACAAATCAGCGAACAGTATCTCGTCATAAGATGCGACGAACCTGGCGATAGAAGAGGCGGTGGCGTTGCACTCCTCTTGGAGTATGGTTTGCACAATATGGGCAAAGGTATATCTCTAGCTAGTGGAAACGCCAAGGTTGTTACGAGTATCCTGACTTCCTACAAATCATCCCTCGCGATTTTTTGTGTCTACGTCACACCCAGAGCAGCCAAACAGGAGACTACACACTTAATCGAGACGTCGGACGGTTTGTTTCGCTCAGCCCTAGCGTACTTATTTTGGGTGATTTCAACCTCCCAGATAGAGATTTGTCCGTCTCTATAAGTGTAGTCTATAATCATGTGTTGCATCAGCATGAGTGATTCTACAATGTTTCGTCATGGATGAACTCCATCCAATTTGACTTAGTATTGCCGACTGTCATGATTGTTTGTTGTATACTTTCTATATACCGTTGACTAACACATCTTGTTTGCATTTCAGCTATTGTACGCTCATTCTTAGAATAGTAAAGCGTTGCTTACTCCACTCAAACCCGTCTTTCTTTTCTACTTAATTCGGATCGTATAAAGAACGTTACAATTTACTATTCTAAGAATACAATGGAATCAACTCTGCGTCCAAGATTTTTCGATGCTGATCCAAACTCTCCAGACGCCACTAAACGCTGGAATCACTGGTTCCGGACTTTTAACACGTACCTCAATTCAGTGGATTCTGACAAGCTCGATAAATTGGAAACTCTCATACATTTTTTGGATCCATTGGTTTATGACTATGTCGCGGACTGCAAGGATTATCACTCTGCAGTCAATACTTTACGTCAAATATATGTTCGTCCTAGTAATATTATCTATGCACGATACCTCTTGCAAACATGTAAACAAGAAAATGGACAAGACGTTGACCAGTTTGTTCAAAAGCTAAAGTCTTTAGCTAAAGACTGCGAACTCAAAGCAGTCACTGCGGCTGAATATCACAATGAATGTGTTCGTGACGCCATAATAAACGGGATTTTGTCCCATTCTATCCGCGAAAAACTCTTGGCTCATAACGATCTTTCCTTGGACGAAACACATCAACTCGCAAGATCGCTTGAACTGGCACACAAACAGTCACAATCATATGGAAACAATCAGTCGTTTTCATGCTCAACTGCTCCGAATCATTCTGAAAGTGTATCTAAGTTATCACCACGATCTGATGCTTGCGATAAGGAGGTTAATTTTTCAGCACTGTCTACTCAAAGTTGCTATTTCTGTGGTCGGACAAAACATCCTCGTTCTAAATGTCCAGCGCGAGAAGCTATTTGTAATCTTTGCGGCAAACGGGGTCATTTTCAACGTGTATGTCGCTCAAGTAACACAGGCAAACACCATACTAATTTAGTTATATCATCTTTATCGGTTGCGGCCGTACCTGATTGTTTATCACGTACAATTACAACCGTCTCTGTAAACGAAACACCCCTTCGAGCTCTGATCGACACAGGAAGTTCTTGCAGCTTTATCAGCTCCGAGGCATTGAAACTGCACACTTGGAAGGTTTATCCAGCCAAATCAGTCGTCACAATGGCATCAACTTCAATGTCTTGCCAAACAACTGGTTACTGCTCTGTTTCTATCAAATACCGAGGTGACTCCTATGGGAATGTTAAACTGTTTGTACTTCCCAATCTTTGCACAGATATCCTACTTGGACATGATTTCCTGGGTCTTCACGATAAAGTTGAAATTCCATTCGGTGGAAGCCGTGATACTTTCGCTCTTTGTGGCCTGGCTGCCGCAGTTGTGGAATCGCCGCCACTTTTTGCCAACTTATCTCCTGAGTGCAAACCGATTGCAACAAAATCTAGGCGGCATCACCCGGATGATGAAAATTCATATGTGCAGAAGTCAACCGTTTGTTAGAAGAAGGTATAATAGAACCTTCGACATCTCCGTGGAGGGCTCAAGTACTTGTTACGAAGAACTCTAATCACAAACAGCGTATGGTAGTCAACTACAGTCAGACCATTAACCAGTTCACTTATTTGGATGCGTACCCATTACCACGTTTAGACAAAATGATTGAAGAAATTTCACACTTTCAAGTATTCAGTACTCTTGACCTTCTATCTGCTTACCATCAAATTCAGATCGCGGCTTCCGATCGGCCTTCTACTGCCTTCGAAGCCGGTGGTGGTCTGTTTCAGTTCCGTCGTATACCATTTGGTGTCACTAACGGCGTGGCGTGTTTTCAACGAACTATCGACAATCTCATTCAACATGAAAAGCTGAAAAATACATACGCATACATCGACAACGTAACGGTATGCGGTAGCACTCAAGAAGAACACGATTTGAACCTGGAACGTTTTCTAAAAGCCACAAAAAGATATGGTATCACACTCAATAATAATAAGTGCATCACTTCCTCAACTGAGATATGTCTTCTAGGTTATAAAGTTTCGAAGGGTACCATAAGACCAGATCCAGAAAGAATGGAACCCATCCGCTGGCTACCTTACCCGCGTACTACGAAAGAATTACAGCGGGTTATTGGTATGTTTGCTTATTACTCACACTGGATACCTTTATTCTCAGACAAGATAAATAAACTTGTCAAGAACAAGATATTCCCTTTGCCGGAAGAAGTCAAGACTACCTTTGATAACCTAAAGATTGAACTTGAAAACTCCATGCTAATTACAATTGACTATGATGAACCTTTGGTAGTAGAAACCGATGCTTCGGATATAGCCATTGCTGCTTCTCTGAGTCAAAACCATCGTCCGGTTGCCTTTTCTCAAGAACTCTCAATACAAGCGAGAAAAATCACTCTGCCGTCGAAAAAGAAGCATACGCTATCGTGGAGTCCATCCGAAAATGGCGACATTATCTTCTAGGCAGACCATTCAAACTGATAACCGACCAACGTTCGGTTTCCTTCATGTTTAGCGTCCGCCAGAAAAGTAAAATTAAGAATGACAAAATCCAACGTTGGAAAATAGAGCTATCGGAATACAAATATGATATCATATATCGTCCAGGTACGGAGAACCATGTCGCTGACACTTTGACCCGTAATGTGTGTGCATCAACTTCGAATTCAGATCAGCTCGAAAAGTTGCACAGCTCACTTTTCCACCCAGGGATCACTCGTTTTTTCCATTTCACTCGATGTAAAAACCTTCCATATTCTATTGATGATGTCAGACGTGTTATATCCAACTGCAAAGTCTGTGCAGAACTGAAACCAAGATTTTTCAAATCATCCGGTAAGCTAATTAAAGCCACGCAACCATTTGAACGTTTGAGCATAGATTTTAAAGGTCCGTTACCATCTTGTTCACGCAACCGCTACATGCTCACATTAATCGATGAATTCTCGCGGTTCCCATTTGCCTTTGCCTGTGCCGATTTATCATCAGCCACTGTAATTGAATGCCTTACACAACTTTTCTGCATTTTTGGGATGCCAGCATACATTCATTCAGACCGGGGATCGTCTTTTATGTCTTCCGAAATCAAGAGTTTTCTGCTTGAGAAAGGCGTCGCTATGAGCCACACTGCGGCCTATAACCCACAAGGAAACGGTCAGGTTGAACGTCTCAACAGTACCATTTGGAAGACAATATGCCTAGCATTACAAACCCGTAATTTACCTCCAACTCGTTGGGAGCTAGTCCTACCTGAAGCACTTCATTGCATAAGATCATTACTATGTACGTCGATCAATTGCACCCCTCATGAACGCATGTTTCAATATGCTCGGCGTTCTACCGCAGGAACATCCTTACCTTCTTGGCTGACGACACCGGGTCCTGTACTTTTACAGCGATGCGACCGATCTTCTAAATACCAACCGTTGGTGGAGGAAGTACAACTATTGACCTGCAACCCACTCTATGCACACATTGCTCATCAAGATGGTAAGACTGAAACAGTGTCTCTACGCCGCCTAGCACAAACAGTCAGAAATTCAACGCCGATTTCCCCTACTACGCCTGATACTCCAGTAATAACCGAACACCGTGAACAGTCTGATGTTCAAAATGCCAATCCTGATCTAGATGACCCATTATGTGTACCCCCCACCGAAATTGACTCTCTGTGTTACCCTCAAATTTTGGAACAACAACAACGCATCCGTCCTTACAATTTGAGAACTCGAGAAGCTTGATTTTTCTGTGTTGACCTCATCCAGCACGAAAGATTTTCTTCCATTTCAAAGCCCGGGTGAATGTCATGATTGTTTGTTGTATACTTTCTATATACCGTTGACTAACGCATCTTGTTTGCATTTCAGCTATTGTACGCTCATTCTTAGAATAGTAAAGCGTTGCTTACTCCACTCAAACCCGTCTTTCTTTTCTACTTAATTCGGATCGTATAAAGAACGTTACACCGACCCAGCAAGAAGCCGGTAGGATTTTCAATTACTTGCCACCGATAGGCAAAAGCTATCACGTAATGATAAGCTTCGAAGTCGTATTGCGTTTCCACGGAAATCTCGCTCGTCCTGAGCGTAATTTTAGGTTTGTAGTCTGGGGTTTACGCCTACAGATTTCAAAAAAACTTATCTTCGGTTAACTAGCGATTCCAATGTAAGTGAAAACTGGGATAGAATTGGTAAGTATCTAAGAGTTACAAGACGAGCACGCCCCGCTGAAGTGTGTGTGAAGGCCTCAAAGGCCGCTCTGGTGGAACCCTCAAATCCCTAAGTCTACCCTTAAACGGGATCGCCAATGGCGGCAAAATAAAGTATCTTTCACTTCTGGTTCTTAGACTCACTACAAAACCGCTTGGAACGCTTGTGTTAAATTACAGCGTTTGATCAAATAGGATTTTGAGTTAACTTTATCTAAAGATGCTAAACCCAATCCCAAAAGACTTTATAGATACGCGAAACCAAGGAAAGCATCGGAAATTGTAAATCTGAAAACGGAAAAATAGCTGGTACCTACCTGTATAAGGCGAATGCCTTTTCAAGGTTTTCAGTAGCGTTCAACGACGGGATAATTTCTCAAATGCAGCTTCTGGGCTGCTCAGCCTGCCACCTCTTGCACTTACTTACTTACTTTACTTTGTGCGACTATCTCCTCCTGGAGGATGAGTCGGCTTCAAAGAAGATTCTTGGGAATTTGGGTACAAAGCGGCGTCCCCAGCACCACCTGTTGCACTAGCATTAGCTGAGTTATCCTTTAATGAGGATGAGGTGTATGACGCCCATAACCATGTTTGCGTCAACAAAGCTGACGGACCGGATGGTCTCCATGCAATTATGCTAAAGAATCTTGCCTCAGCGCTTACCAAAACGTTGTGCAGGCTCACCAATTCATACTTTTACCTGAGAGATGTGCTAGTGAATGGAAAGAAGCCATAGTCGTGCCAACACACAAGGATGGTTTCTGGTCAACTCTGAGTAACTATTGACCTGTCAGCCTGACTAGCATCGTCTCGCAAGTATTGGAAAAACTATTGCGTAACAAAATCTGTCAGCAACTTGTCGGCATTTTCTACTGAATGCAACTCAACATGGATTTCTTAAGGGTAAATCCTGCTTGACTAACTTTCTTAGTTTTCTCAATGCTGCTGTTAAAATGCTGGACGAAGCAAGGTTTTCGATTCCGTGAGTCACCGCCTTCTAGAGATCAAGATAGCAGTAAAAGGCATACGGGGTAGCCAACTTGCTTCGCATTCCTTACAGGTAGGACATTCCGAGTTCGGGTTGGATCCACGTTGTCTAGCTAAACCGACGTGATCAGTGGGGACTCTCAAGGTTAGGTACTCGGTCTTCTTCTATACCTGATTTTCATTGATGACTTCTCGTCAGCCTTGAAGTGCCAATGGTTCATTTTCGCGGATCATGTGAAATTCATCGGATCAACGGATGAAGATAACTTGATGCACGACCTTGAGCGGGTTATAAATTGTTCATATCAGTGGGACCTCTCACTGAACCTTAATAAGAGCCAACTCCTGTACGCACTCCGTGAAAACATTTCGGTACAGGTGTCAGGAAATTCCTTCAGTGTTATCACCGCACAGTGTATTAAGGATTTGGGAGTAGTGGTTAAAGCTGACTACAAATGGGAGGACCAATTCGCAACTGCAGCTCAGCATGCATACAAGGAAGTTTCCCGGCTGAAATCGGCGCCATTGAGCAGAAGACCTTGTGTATTCCTGCCACTATACAAGGCATTACATCGTCCGTGGCGTGGTGCCCTCACTACAAGCAAAACATCGTTTGACTTGAAAGTGTACGCGCCTCGCAACTTACATGATTGAGGATCAGCGAGCGAAACAGTATGTTGCAAACTGAAATCTCTAGATCTTTTCTCCCTTAGGCGCCGTCGTTTAGGAGGTGACTTAATTGAAACCTTTAAGAAGGGGATTTAAGTGGCGTTCCAATGAACGAATTACTTACCTCAAGTCACGAGCTTGGCACCAGGTGCCATTCACTTAAACTTTCGAAGCGATTTCGGTTAGATTGTAAGAAACACTTGTTCAGCCTTAGGGTGGTAAACTGCTGGCAAATTCTTCCACAAGATGGTGTTCAACTTGTGTTCGCCGAGCTTGCGTTGTTGTTCTTGGACGTTTCGTCATCAGGGTAGATGACATCAGCAAAACTTCTTTTGAAGGGTTCGAATGTCCAAGAACAACAACACAAGTTCGGCGAACACAAGTTGAACACCATCCACATCCTGAGCTACGAATATTTTCTTCCACAAGAACTTACATCCTACAGTTCCGTCTCGAGTTTCAAGCAGGGTTTGAACCGCAACTGTCGTAAATTAGGTAGATCACCTTTTTTAGCGTTATCGCGTAAAGCGAGTAAATGCTAGAGTTTTCTGTTTTTTATACACAATTCTACTTCAGCAGACTTCTCACCGTGCTATTTCTTTTGTCATGTCTGTCTAGGCCTAGGTAACCTGAGAGTATCTAAGCACACGTGCAGTTTCTGACTGTGCGGCACTTTGACTGGATCAGGCTTGTGCTTTCATACCATGCCACCGTGCGGTGAAGAGAAACCGCTTTTCTTTTTCCAGCATCAAATGGACAAAAAGAAAAAACAATTTGGCAGTGGTGGGTACTTCTCTGCAGCATTCACACTTAAAAAAATTCTGGACGCTCGATTGGCTCGTTAGCCACTTACTTTCCTGTACAAACTGAAGTAGAATCGTGCATGAATGCATAAAACTCTAGCATTTACTATCTTCACGGGATAACGCATAAAAAGGGTGATATACCTAAGCTTGTATAGTAATTAGGGAGTTCGGGAAATAACTTAGCCCAGTTGCGGCCCAAACTCTGCTTGAAACTCGAGACGGAACGGTAGGATATAAGTTTATCTGGCAGAATGTTACAGAAATTCATCACCCTAAGGCTAAAAAGTATTTCCTGGAGTTTAGCAGACATTGCTTATTAGCAAGTTTAAGTGGATGGCCCCGGGTGACTTAGGGTAAAGAAGTCATTCATTGAAACGCTACTTAAACCTCTAAAGATATTAAAGGTTTCAATTAAGTTAGCTCTGAAATGATGGCGCCTAAGGGAGAAAAGATCGAGAGACTTCAGGCGTGCAGCTTACGGTTTCACTCGTTGACTCTCAATCATGCGAGTTGCGAGACGCTGCTCGCCTTCAAGTCGAACGATTACCTACTTGTACTGACGACACCTCGCCTGAACACAATATTCAAGATACCTTGTAAAGTGGCAGAAATACATCACGTCTTTCAATCGACAACACCGATTTCAGTTCAGTTCAGTTCAGTTGCACAGGACAGTAAGTGGCGAACGAGCCAATCGAGGGTCCAGAATTTCTTTCGGTGGAAAGCTGCAGAGAAGCAACCACCACTGCCAAAGCGTTTATTCTTATTGTGGTTTCGATATCCTCGACGATCGCGCCGCCAAGGGATAAGCCAACCAGTACGGTGAGGTCAGCTAAAGAAGAGTTGTGTATTAAACAAACAGAACTTTAGCATTTACTTACTTACCAAACAACGATAAAAATGGTGAACAACCTAATCTTGCATAAAAATTAGGGGGAGAATTCAGGAAAAAAGCTTACCCTGGATGCGGTCCAAACCTTGCTTAAAACTTGCGACAGAACTACAGGATATAAGTTCTTCTGGAAGCCGGTTCCAGAAATTTACCACCCCGAGGCTGAAAAAGTTTTTCCTGGAGTCTAGTCTACATCGCTCCTTAGCAAGTTTGAGTGAATGGCCCCGGGTGCCTAGCTCAGGACTTAAGGCAAAGAAGTCGGTCATGCTAACGCCACTTAACCCCTTCAAGATCTTAAAGGTTTCAATTAAGTCACCTCTCAAACGACGGCGCGTAAGTGAAAAAAGATCTAAGGACTTTAGGCGTGCAGCGTAAGGTTTCCCTCGCTGATCCTCAATCATGCGAGTTGCGAGACGCTGTACGCTTTCGAGTTGAACGATATCCTTCTTGTAGTAAGGGCACCACGCCTGGACACAATATTCTAAACGCGGCCTAACTAATGCCTTGTAAAGGGGCAGGAATACATCGGGTCTTCTGCTGGATAACACGGATCTCAGCCGAAAGAGAACTTTGCGAGCACGTTGAGCTGCAGCGGCGCATTGGTCCTCCCATTTGAAGTCCGTCCTAACTAGTACTACTAAATCCTTAACACGCTGTGTGGCGCTTACAGTGAGAGAATTGCCCGACACCTGAACTGAAATCTTATCAACCAGTGCTGACAAGAGTTGGCTCTTATTAAGGTTAAGTGGGAGGTCCCACTGATGTGACCAGTTTATGACCCGTTCAAGGTCGTGCATCAAGGTATCTTCGTCCGTTGATCCGATGAATTTAACATCATCCGCAAAAATGAAGCATGGGAACTTCAATGCAGAGGACAAGTCATCGATGAAAATCAGGAATAGAAGAGGACCAAGTACCGAACCTTGGGGTACACCACTGATTACGTCGGTTTCATTAGACAGCGTAGATCCTACCCTAACTCGGAATGTCCTACCTGTTAGGAAGGCCTTTATCCAAGCAAGTAGACTACCCCGAATGCCTTTTGCTGCTAGCTTAATCTCTAGAAGGCGGTGGTTTACGGAATCAAAAGCCTTGCTGAAGTCTAGGTAGAGGGCTTCGACAGGCTTCCCTTCATCCATCCTTTAGTGGCAGTATTGAGAAAACTAAGAAGGTTTGTCAGGCAGGATCTACCCTTAAGAAATCCATGCTGAGTTACACTCAGTAGAGAATGCCGACAAAGATGCTGACAGATTTTGTCACGCAGCAGTTTTTCCATTACTTTCGAGACGATGCTAGTCAGGCTGACAGGTCTATAGTTACCAACAGTTGAGCTGCAACCACCCTTGTGTACTGGCACGATTATAGCTTCTTTCCAGTCACTAGGAACCACTCCCATGTTCAAGCATGAATTGAAGAGCTTGCATAAGGGTTCTGTAAGCACTGGGGCAAGATTCTTTAGCATAATCGAGTGGATACCGTCTGGTCCCTCAGCTTTGTTGACGCGAACATGGATAAGTGCTTCATACACCTCGGATTCCATAAAGGACAACTCATCTAGTGCAGGAGCGCCAGGTAGTAGATTAAACGAGCTAGACGGAGCAATTAAAGAATTATCACGTCTCTGAACGCCACTGAAGAACCTAGAGAAGGCACTCGCCTTAGACAGGTCGGTATTGGCTAATTTTCCGTTCTCCAGATTTAAATCTCCAATGTTTTCCCTGGTTTTTCCTTTCGATTGAGCGTAGCTATAAAATCTTTTGGGATTGGATTTAGCATCCCTAGCTGAGGATAACTCAAACTTCTGTTTGAGCAAACGCTGTATTTTAACACAAGAGTTCCGAGCGGTTTTGTATCGGATCCAAGAACCAGGAGTAAGAGATAGCTTATATTGCCGCCATAAACGATCTCGTTTACGGGTAGACCGACGAACTCGAGGAGTCCACCAGGGCGGCCTATGATGCTTTTTCACGACTTGCAGCGGAGCGTGCTTGTCTTGTAACTCCTTAAGATACTTACAAATTCTATCCCAATTTTCACTTACATTAAAATCGTTAGAGAACTGAAAGAAAGATTTTGAAGTCTGTAGAAGAAAATTCCAGTCTACAAGCCTAAAATTTCGTCTAGGGCGAGCAGTAGGTTTGTGAAACCGCAGTACCGCTTCGAAGCTTATCATTACGTGATCGCTTTTGCCGAGCGGTGATAGGTATTTTGGAAATCTAACGGCTTCGGGCTGGGACGACAATAATAGGTCGAGAGTGGATGGAGTACATCCATTACGAAACCTCGTAGGATCACTCACATGCTGATGCAGCGCATGATCATGGAGCCATTCGAGAAACATTTCGGATGGCTTGGTGACTAAACCTACAGAGACGGCCCAATTTATGTCCGGGAGGTTGAAATCACCTAAGATGAGTACGCTGGGAGCTGATTGAAACAACCTGTCGAGCGTCTCAATCAGCTGTGTAATCTCCTGCTGGACTGCACTGAGTGTGACGTAGACACAAGCAATTGCGAGGGCTGACTTGTAGCAAATCAGGATACTCGTAACAACTTGGACGTTTTCACTGGTTAGGGATATACCCGTTCCTGTATTGTGCAAGCCATACTCTAGGAGGAGTGCAACGCCACCGCCTCTCCTGTCGCCAGGTCTATCGCATCTAATGACGAGATACTGCTCGCTGATGTTTGTTGGCACATCGTCGAGCGCAGACAGCCATGTCTCAGAAAGCGCTATAACCCGGGGGTGCAACTCAGCCACACGAAGAGAGAGGTCAGCCCACTTATTCCTTATGCTGCACACATTAGCGTACAGCACTAAGGCGCTGGTTTTGCGTGCTTCTGAAACTAACCCTGATTGGCCCTCGGTCGAAGCACCCGAGGGAGGTGCACGTTTTTTGGCGTGCTACTTAGAGCAGGAGTATCTGGTTCAACAACCTCTTGCATGAATGTTACGGACCGTTGACTGAAGATTGAGGCCACCTCTATCGAAGAGCAACAACTAGAGAAATTTGCTTGGCTCCCATCTTTATTTTCGATAAGCGCGTCAACGTCGTCTAATCCGGACAGCCAGACTCGTAGCGACGAGCTTTTCGGTAAGATCTTAATGGATTCACTAGCGCCACGGTTTGCATCAGGCTTACGGATAGCATATGTCCTTAAAGCGAGATTTCTCCTATGTAGAGCGGAAGGGTTTGTATAATATGAGATGGAGGGTTGTCTGGCTTAACCTGAAGCTTGTCTAGAGTTCTTGTGGCGATGTATTCAGCCCTAGACAATAACGCATCCCGATCCGCCTGGTATTTGAATTCTACCAGTATTGGCCTAGGGCGGTTATCCATCTTCCATCTCCATACACGGTGAACTCGCACCGTGGGAGTAGAAGGCTTCAGACCTACCATCCGGATAAAATCGCTAATACATCTGCGATCAAAATCTCTTCGACTTTTTGATTCCCTAATAAAAGGCTCGCTCGATTAAAAACTAGAACATTTCGGGTTCGAGTTTTTGAAGAATAATAAGAAGTGCCGTTAAGTGACTCAACTTGCTTACGCAAACCGTTTAATTCCTGTATAATTTTATCCAGCTCGGGTGAGCCAGCAACATTTTTATGTTGCTTCCGTTGAGTATGGGCTTTACCTTGCTTGGTACGTTTTTTCGGAATTTGGGCTACGTTTACGACCTTCGGAGAGGAAGCTTGCTTTGAAGGACTAGGTAATTGGATAGCTACGTCTACATGATCGGGAAATGCCCTTTTTCCGCCTTTTTGATAGCACGCCTTCTTGAAGTCCTGGCTCTATTTACCACCTTGGGAGAGGTAGCTTGCTTGGAAGAACATTGCAGCCGGCTAGATTTGTGCGCTATAGCGTTGCCTGCTGTAGTCTCAGAACTTATATTTGCTCACCACAGATGCATACGTTTGGGCGGCTGCAAAATCTGACGAGCTTCGCGGCGTCACGCTAATCCTTGGCCATTGGCAAGGATGTCAGCGGCAGCCTCGTGAAAGCCGGTACAATACCACTGCAACCAGCGGTATTTTGCATAAATCCCGTAGTGAGATTTATGTATGCCTGAGCAGCTAGAGTGAGCCCAATGCTTGCAAGCTGTGCACTCGATGCCCTTAGCCACCATTTTGCCACATTTTCCGTTGAGGCAGGTATTTTTCGAACTCATATCAATCAGTAAAAGGTGAGTAATGATAGTTCAGTAGAAAAATAGCTGATTTTATTACTAGCGTAATTAATCAGAAAAATATCGATAATAGAGTAAAATAGTTATTCTATTTTACTGCAAATTCAAGGAATAGCAAAAATTCGTAATGATATTTATCGGAGCCGAAACATTTCCTTGCGGGCAGGCTGAGCTAAAGCGGCACTGATGACAAATTGTCTTGTTTGTCCGGCTAATAAAATTACGGTCAAATGAGATGTTAACAAGAATACTGTAATTGAGAAATGTGTGTAGACGAAGATAGTAGAATATTGTAGTTATCATATATCAATTTTAAAAAGCCCGCTGATTTTGTTTAAGGTCAGTTCAAGTTCAAGTTCAAGTTGCACAGGGCTGAAGGTGGCTAAAAGCCAATCACGCGCCCAGATTTCCTTCGACGGTATGCGGTTGAGCACCCGGCACTTCGATATCGAGTATACCGTTCGTACTTTTCACACGTTCTTCCTTCCGAATAACTGGAAAGTAAGGTAGGGTTTCTCTTCTCCAGCACGGTGAGAGGTCAGCTATCCAGGAAACAATGCAATAATATGCGTGAACAATGTGTGGTGTATGAAATCATTAGCCTAGTTGAGGTAAAGTGAAACACAGTCATAGACTGCATGTGGGCTAATTTACTGTCAGGTTGTCCAGGCCTAGACAGATATGATAAAAATGTAAAAATACGTTTTTTGTTTTTTATAAAGTTTTTTTATTAGACAATATGCAGAAATATGATAGACCATTTAACGTCTAATTCCCTTTTAGAGCTCAACACATTTGGGAGGCTTACTATGCAATCTGGGAGCTTGTTCCAGAAGTTGGCCACACGGTTGCTGAAAAAGTGCTCACGTGCCAGCAGCCTGGGCCTACTCTTAAGAAGTTTCATGGAATTACCCCTTGTAGCTGCTTTAGGTGCAAGTTTAAGGATTTTAGTAATATTATCACCTGTAAGACCCTTTAGAATCTTGAAGGCTTCTATTAGGTCACCTCGCAACCGCCGTCTCTTAAGTGAGAACAAACCAAGGTCCTTGAGTCTAGCCTCATAAGTTTTACCTGCCTGACCCTCAACCATCCTAGTCGCAAGGCGCTGGACCCTTTCGAGACATGCTATATCCTTTTTTTGAGTACGGTGCCCAGGATTGAACGCAGTACTCCAAGTGAGGCCGCACAACTACTTTGTATAAGGGAATGAAGATTGAAGGTTTTCGGCAAGATAACGCTGAGCGAAGTCTGAACAATTCTCTGCGAGCCTTGTTTGCAGCTTCGGCACATTGAGTAGCCCATTTAAAATCGCCTGTTATAGTAATGCCAAGATCCTTCACTTTCTGAGCAGCCGCTATTCTGATATTTCCTTCTCCAACTTCTAGTTGGGTTGTCGCTAAATCAGTCGTCAGAAGACAGCTCTTCCCCAGGTTTAGTGGCAAGTCCCAGGTCTTTGTCCACTCGATTACTTTTTCTAAATCAGAGATCAGCGTATCTCTACTGTCGGTTCCTAGGATCTTAACATCATCAGCAAACAGGAAGCAGCGTGAACTCAAGCACGCTGCCAGGTCGTTTACAAAAATAAGAAAAAGTAATGGACCAAGCACCGAGCCTTGAGGCACTCCACTGAGAATCAGTGATTCCTGCGAGCACTCCCCTGCAATTCTAACATAGTTAGTGCGATTAGTTAAGAAGCTGTCTAACCATCGATGTAGGTCACCTGTGACGCCACACATACTTAGTTTGTGCAGAAGGTACCTATGGTTCACCGAGTCAAATGCCTTTTGAAAATCAAGATAGCAGACTTCGACTACTCTCCCTTCATCGAGGCGTAATGTCACTTCGTCCAGAAAGCTTAGAAGATTGGTTAGACAGGACCTTCTTTCCAGAATCCGTGCTGGGCATCGGATAGTAAGGAATTGGCTACCAAATGTTTACATACCTGGTGCCGAATGATTTTTTCCAAGCACTTGCAAAGAATGCTTGTCAGGCTAACTGGCCTGTAGTTGCGTACATCCGAAATGGGACCCTTTTTGTATATGGCTATTACCGCCGCTCGTTTCCAATCATCCGGTTCATCTTGTTCAGTAGACGACAGGGGGTCAAGCCCTTGTAAGCCGCATCTCTTTATATCAGCAACATAGTCCAGGAGAACCTCAGTTGAAGAAATCTTATTTAGTGTTGTTCAGCTTCACCGTGATTACAGGCAATACCATATCCAAAAGTTGCTTGAATTTGTTTTCAGAGCTCGCTGAGATAACCTCTTCCGGAAGCGCATTTCACAAGTTAACAATTTTTGTTGAGAGCGGGAATCCCTATGGTAGGCGTAGTGTCCTTCGCTTTTGAAGCTTTAGAGCATGGCCACGGGTTCTTGAGTCCTTCACGAGAGGGAAAACTCACGCAGCTCGTGCGGTCCAATTTAGTCACTGGGCGAACTTCGGCGGTTAACAAGGCCAAACATTCGGGCCAGTTATCCCGCTCTCCCGTGCCATCAACCTCTGTCAAGGAAAAAAATAAACCTGAGCCTTTTAAAAGGTGGGTGTTCAAGGGCTCTAAACCACCACTAACCGACGCTAACGCCACTCTGATCAGGCAATCACCTACTAGTCTTAGACTACCTTCACGAATGGTGTCCAATACAGCAGGCATCCCAAGATGGCAGGCTAAGACTACTTATTCCGGTAACAATGGAAAGCAACATACAAATGTTGTCGGTTCCAACGCCATGGATCAAATTATTATGGAGGTGAATAGTCTTCGGAAAAAATTTGAATCATTACATGTTGAAAATTCGTGAACACGAATAAAGTCATTCTTCTTCTTCTTCTTCTTCTTCAATGTCCTATCTTCGGCTCGAAAAATAGAACTCGTAATGTTCTAGTTTTCAATCGTGCCGAGCCCTTCATCAAGGAATCCAAATCTCGTAGAGATTTGGACCGCAGGTGCATTCACGATGTCTTTCGCATGGTTGAAATGAAGCCTTCCACGCCCACGGTGCGAGTTCATCGTGTGGGTAGATGGAAGATGGACAACCGGCCTCGACCGATCCTAGTCGAGTTTAAATTTCAGGCAGATCTCGATGTGTTTTTGTCTAAAGCGGGACACATAACTAACGCCACTTCAGACAAACTCCAAGTGAAGCCTGACAACCCTCCTTTTGATAGGAGGCAGTACAATGTATCTCCGACTGGGATTAACTTAGATGTAGGGTCATTCGCTCTCCTTCAGCCTCAAGCGAAGCCGATCGCAACTGCATCAACGACGATCGTACCGGAGCGTGCATCACCTATGATCTTGTTATCAGGTGCGCACGACGATCTGTTTAGCTTGAATGAAGAAGGAAGCCAGTCAAGCCTTTCTAGTGGCAGCTCCCATGTTATAAATGAGGGCTTAATAGTTAGGTAACGTTCCATTACCGTCGTGCAAGATGCACACGATATTGCTTCTCCTGCATTAAGCAGTACGCCAAAATACGTGCAGCTTCCCCGGGTGCTTCGACCGAGGGCAAAGCACGACACGGCTTAGAAGCGCGCGTATCCAGTGCCACTGTGTTGTACGCTAATGTGTTTAGCATAAGAAATAAGTGGTCTGAAATTTCTCTTCGTGTAGCCGAGCTACACCCGAGGGTTATAGCGCTGTCTGAAACCTGGCTGTCTGCGGTTGATTCCGTGCCAGCTAGTATCAGCGAACAGTATCTTGTCATCAGATGCGATAGACCTGGCGATAGAAGAGGCGGGGGCGTGGCTCTTCTCCTTGAATATGGTCTGCACAATACGGGCCCAGGGTTATCACACACTATTGAAAATGTCCAAGTTTTTACTTTGTCCTGACTTGCTACAAGTCAGCACTGGCGATTGCTTGTGTTTACGTCGCGCCCTGTGCAACCATACAGGAGTTTACACAGCTTATTGAAACACAGTTTCTTTCACTCAGATCACAGTGTACTTATATTGGGTGATTTCAACCTCCCAGACATAGATTGGCCTGTCCACACTGGTCTAGTCACGCAGCAATCTGACACCTTTCTCGAATGGCTCCATAATCAGGCGCTGCACCAGCATGTCAATGATCGTACAAGGTTTCGCCATGGATGCACTCCATCCACTCTTGAATTGGTATTGTCGTCCCAGCTAGAAGCCATTAGTCATTTAAAGTACCTACCGCCGCTCGGCAAAAGTGATCACGTAATGATAAGCTTCGAAGCGATATTGCGTTTTCGCAAACCTTTCTCTCGTCCTAGATGCAATTTTTGGCGTGTTGACTGGGGTTTACTCTTGCAGACTTCAAAATCTTCCCTTCAGTTATCTAGCGATTCAAATGTAAATGAAAACTGGGATAGAATTTCTAAGTATCTAAACGAGTTACAAGACAAGCACGCTCCGCTGCAGTGTGTGAGAAGGCATCAAAGGCCACCCTGGTGGTCTCCTCGAGTCCGTAGGTCTACCCGTAAACGGGATCGTCTATGGCGGCAATATAAGCTATCCCTTACTTCTGGTTCTTGGGCCCGCTACGAAACCGCTCGGAATGCCTGTGTTAAATTACAACGTGTGCTCAAACAGCATTTTGAGTTATCTCTAGCTAGGGATGCTAAATCCAACCCGAAAAGGTTTTATAGCTACGCACAGTCAAAAGAAAAAACTAGGGAAAACATAGGGGATTTGAAACTGGAGGACGGAAAAGTTGCCGATACCGACCTGTCTAAGGCGACTGCCTTCTCAGGGTTTTTCAGTAGCGTTCAACGACGGGATAATTCTTCAAACGCACCGTCAGGTCTGCTTAACCTGACACCTGGTGTCCATGTATTAGATGAGTTGTCCTTCGATGAGGCTGAGGTGTTTGACGCACTTATCCATGTTCGGGTCAACAAATCTGAGGGACCGGACGGCATCTACTCAATTATGCTTAAAAATCTTGCCTCAGTGCTTGCCGAACCGTTTTGCCAGCTCTTTAATTCATGCCTGCAACTAAGAGTTGTTCCCAGTAAGTGGAGGGAAGCCATAGTCGTGCCAATACACAAAGGCGGTTGCAGGTCAACTGTTGGTAACCATAGACCGGTCAGCCTGACCAGCACCGTCTCGAAAGTAATGGAAAAACTGCTGCGTGATAAAATCTGTCAGCATCTTTGTTGGCATTCTCTGTTGAGTGTAACTCAGCATGGATTTCCTAAGGGTAGATCCTGTCTGACTGACCTCCTTAGCTTTCTCAATACTGCCACTAAAAGGTTGGATGAAGGGAAGCCTGTCAAAGCCCTCTACCTAGACTTCAGCAAGGCTTTCGATTCCGTAAATCACCGCCTTCTAGAGATTAAGCTTGCAGCCAAAGGCATGCGGGGTAGTCTACTTGCTTGGATAATGGCCTTCCTTACAGGTAGGACATTCCGAGTGAGAGTAGGATGTACGCTGTCGAATCAAACCGACGTGATCAGTGGTGTACCCCAAGGTTCGGTACTTGGTCCTCTTCTATTCCTGATTTTCATCGATGACTTGTTCTCTGAATTGAAGTGCCCATGCTTCATTTTCGCGGATGATGTGAAATTCATCGGATCAACGGATGAAGATACCTTGATGCACGACCTTGAGCGGGTCATTAACTGGTCATACCAGTGGGATCTCCCACTGAACCTAAATAAGAGCCAACTCTTGTCAACACTGGTTGATAAGATTTCGGTCCAGGTGGCGGGGAATTCCCTCAGTGTTAACGCCACACAGTGTGTTAAGGATTTGGGTGTACTGGTTAGGGCTGACTTGAAATGGGAGGACCAATGTGCCGCTGCGGCTCAGCGTGCACGCAAGGTACTTTTTCGGCTGAAATCAGTGCTATCGAGCAGAAGACCCGATGTATTCCTTCCACTGTACAAGGCATTAGTTCGGCCGCATCTTGAATACTGTGTTCAGGCGTGGTGTCCTCACTACAAAAAGGACATCCTTCGACTTGAAAGTGTACAGCGCCTCGCAACTCGCATGATTGAAGGTCAGCGAGGGAAACCGTACGCTCTGCGCCTAATGTCTCTCGATCTTTTCTCCCTTAGGCGCCGTCGTTTAAGAGGTGACTTAATAGAAACCTTCAAGATCTTGAAGGGTTTGAGTGGCGTGCAAATGAACGACTTCTTTACCTTAAGCCCTGAGCTGGGCACCCGGGGCCACTCACTTAAAATTGCTAAGAAACGATGTCGGCTAGACTCCAGGAAACACTTTTTCAGCCTCAGGGTTGTTAACTTCTGGAACATTCTTCCAGAAAAACTTATATCCTGCAGTACCGTGTCTAGTTTTAAGCAGGGTTTAGACCGCAACTGGTGTAAGTTGTTTCCTGAATACTCTCCTTAATTGCTATACAAGCTTAGGTTTTTCATCTTTTAGCTTTATCTCGTAAATAAAGTGAGGGCTAGAGTTCTCTGTGTTTTTTATTTTATTATACACAATGCTACTTCGGCTGACCTTTCACCGTGCTGGTGAAGAAAATCTGCGTTTTCTTTTTCCAGCATCAGCTATAACGCGGTGCTTCCTAAGTTCAACCCGGATAAACTCTTGGCTTCGCTATCGGCGAAGATTTCAAATAGACAAAAAGAATAAACGTTTTGGCAGTGATGGGTCCTTCTCTGCAGGACGATCGATTGGCTTGTTAGCCACATACTGTCCTGTACAAACTGAACTGAACTGAACTGAACCAAAAGCTCCCAGTAATATGCGACGAGTTTGCAGCAGGTCGTAGTGCACACGCCGAATACTGAGCGACATGAAGTTGAGGCGTTGAACTCTTTTCACATAAGGAATTGATTTCAATCCTTGTACTCGTTACGTCGCCCGCCTTTGCAATTTTTCCAACTGGTCACGTTCTCCCTTAGTTTGAGGATAGTGGCTGGCAAACCATATTCCAAAACTGGTCTCACGTATGTGGAATAAAGAATGCGAAACATTTGTGGAGTAATCGCCAAAAACGACCGAGTAATAGCCCACCATGCGCGGCTTGCAGCAGCAGCTTTTTTGTTCGTATCCTCCTTTGATTTAAGCGTCCGAGTCACAATTGTACCCAGGTCACGTTCAGTATCAACCCACATCAGTTGATGATCCCCGGGGAAGTACGCACCTTCAGGCGTGCTTGGCCCCAAAAGCATCACAGCACATTTCTTTCGGTTTACAGGAAGCTGCCATTTTACCGTCTAATCAAGCAATTTGTTCATTTCGTTCTGGAAAATGGTATTATCAGCAAAAGAGCTTACTGTACCCCAAACTTTCAGATCATCCGCGAAAAGCAGACAATTCATATTTAATGAGTCGGGGAGGTCATTAACATATACTTTAAAAAGTAACGAGCCGAGAACCCATCCTTGCGGAACCCCGGAAGTTGGACGTGTAACCTGCGATTTGACTCCGTTAACCTTGACCTGTGTATAACGGTCAACAAGGAAGTCTTGAATCCAAGTTAGAACAGGTCTCTTTACACCATGAGCATGAAGCTTGAGCAATAGACGTTGAAATGGAACACGTTCAAAAGCCTTACTGAAGTCAATGAAGGCAGTGACTACCGGGTGACCCAGATCAAGTTCAGCACACCAGTGCTCGCGAGCAGTGATGACATTGGATGCGCATGATCGTCTTGGCGTAAAACCATGTTGAGCAGATGCTAACTTACTGGTTGTAAGGGGAAAATCTTCAATCTGTTTCTTCAGCAGTCGTTCCAGAGTCTTCACAACTACCGAAGTGAGGGTAACCGGTCGGTGGTTAGCCGGATCACTGGTTTCACCGCCCATATACATTAGTTTGACAATGCCGTACTTCCAATCTGTAGGTAACCTACCATACCTCAGGGATAAATTGAAAATTAGCGCCAGTGGTTTATGTATGATACTCGGCAATGCCTTTAAAAGCATTGGGTGTATATCGTCCGGGCCAGGTTCTGAGTGTACATCGAGTCGTTCTAGTAAATACTGCACCATCTCTGGCGAGATCGAGGTATTCGGCATTTCGGCGTTGCTCTCATGAAGCAGAGGAATGGGAAACGTCTCCTCTGTGTAAACCGAATTGTACTGAGCGGCGAGAAGAGCTGCTTTACGTTCATCTTCATGTTCAGTCGAACCTCTCATAGAACTCAAGCAAGGTACTCGTTGAGAAGCTTTCGTTCTACGTCTTATGTACGCAAACAAGCGTTTCGGCATCGAGTTGGCTTTGTCCACCAAGCGAGTTTCATAGTTCTGCCTTTTTTGAGGTAGGTACACTTGTTGCGGATAACTTTGTAGGTTACATAGTCATCGGTGCATCCACTAGAACAAAACTTCCGCCATAACCTTTTTCTTACCTTCATGTATTTACGGATAACGTTGTCAAACCATGGCGGTCCCTTAGCGGGGGATCTTCCATTCATCCATGGGGCATGATTTTTAAGCGATCTTATTTTACCCAAAACGTCCAACCAACAGGTATCAACATTCGTTGATAGAGGGAGTGACCTGTCCATCGAGTTTGCAGACGTGATTCGACTCCTTGTGTCTAATTTTCAGTAGTTTCTCCAGGCATGCGTAGGTATTCTCGGTTGAAGACCCCGATTCCAAACGGACCATAAAGAACAGTGATCGTTGCAACCAATAGGGGTCTCAATAGACAGATTCGTAACATCAGAGAATCTTGGTGTGACCACAGAATACAATATGGAAGAAACTTGCCCGACGCATATCCTCGTAGGATCGTTTACATTCTGCACCAAATTCAGCTCCAAAATCGTATCTAGGAATTCTCGTTGGAACGGTTCACCCCTCGAAACTAAATCCGCCCAGTTTATATCGGGAGCATTCAGGTCTCCAAGAACGATGCAGTCACCAGTGATACCATACCGTTTGATTTGATCACATAACACAGGAACGTAAGCGCCAGGTGAGCGGTAAATGACCCCAAGTGATGCAGCTCCAGAGCTAGACTTCAACTTACACCAGAGGCTTTCGGCATTTCCAGCATCATTTTGAAACCTTTCCAATACTTCCACAATCAGGTGCTCTTTGAAGTATACGGCAACGCCACCGGCAGATCTCGAAGCTACTCTGTCACTTCTGAGAAGCGTATAGTGTGGTAGCGCGTACTCCATATCAGATATATCCATTGTTAACCACGATTCCGTAACAGCAATGATATCTGGCTGTCGCGGACAGGCAATTTCACTAACCTCGTCAAGTCTATTGCGTACACTGCTCGCACTAAAAAGAAATATTCGAAATCTATTCACAGAATGATTTACTGGGGTTGGATTGACAGCGGCTTCCAACGAATGTGCGGCCTCCTCCTCACTACCCGAAAATCCACAATATGGAGATCGAACTCGCCAGCTTCCCTGCGTGCTCGTAATTCTTGGGTAGCTGTTTTCATTTTGATTCTATCTTCAGGAGATAGGTCGCGTAGTATCTTTAATGTCTCACCCTTAAGACGATGAGCGCGTCTTAGTACCATCAGGACTTGCTCATCCGGAGCTAAAACAATTTTCAGCGTCCGCGGTTTATCATCCTCCTTCTTCCGGCCAAGTCGGAATGCAGAAATGATGGTAACTCCTTCCTCTTCTTGATCAAAAAGCTTTGAAAAAGTTGATTGTAGGAAAGTTCGCTCTTGCTGTAAGCGTATTTCAGCCATGTCTTCGGTTTGCTCAGAAACATTTACCACATTAAGGCATCGATTCCGAGAATCCAAAAGTGGCTTCTTTAAGACCGGAGATTTAAAAGCATTATCAGATGTAGGTACTTCTTCCGCTACATTTAGCTGATCCTCTATTTTGCTCAATCGCCGTGACAATATTTCATAGCCCGGATCACTGGGTAGACCCGTCGACGTCACATCTGCATAAGTCTTATTCCTTTCTGACTGTTAAGCAAACGGTGTTTAAGGCGAGCAAACGTCCAGTTCCTGCACGTTTAATGGATCCTCGATACTAATGCAATTTTGTAAACGGCTTATAGTCGAGGAAGCGAATGGCATGCAAGTTTTCTCCACAGATAGGTTGTGTCGATGTTTATGTCACCTGCAACAAGCACATTAGCGACTTTAGAAGATGCAGCTTTGAATTTATTCTGACTAGTTTCGTGCCTAATACTTGAAGGTGGAAGGCATATGTTACATACAGTCCGAATAATATCGCATGATATAATCTGGAGCCACCGATACGTCTCTGACTTCATTCCTCCGCACCGAATACGCATCCATTTGAGACATATTTCACATTGTTCTGCCTTTGCATTATCAGCAACCAGTTTAGCGCATACATGACAAGAGTTGCACCAGCGAGCAGCGGGGCACCGATTCCCTAGCATCTTCGTGACAGTAGGCACTGTAGTATCTAGTTTCGCAGATTTTCTAGTCATAACCATGTTGAAATACGGTGAAAATCAAATAAATACAAACCACAGTAATGGGAAAAGACGTTTATTTTCCCTAAAAACTCAATACCTTTGAAGATATTACGACTCTATATTGACACTATGTCAACATAGATTTGAATTATTTGGCGCGAAAAACATGATTATAATTTGATCATATTCGTCCTTTATTCTGATTGGTCCATCGAGTCCTTGACACGGTTTTAATGTGCTATTTTCCAAGGTCATTCCCTTTTACATTCTCAGCCTATATATATGGATGAGTAAACCATGTTTATTATTATTGGAAGTGAGCTCCCATACGAACTTCTCTGAAGCTTTGGTCTTCTCTCTCAATAGTCGGTTGGGCAATATTGTGGAAAGCATATCCGGTGCATTATTAGCTCCATATCAAGAACGTAACAGTTTGGCGACGGGTTTATTCAAGTTACGAAATCATGGAACAATCCAAGATAGAAATTCTTTTGGAGCGACAAATGATGCTAATGGAACTTCTTCTGCATAAGCAAGTACCAATCACAGAACCTCGTGCTATTCCACCCTCCGTTGACGGAATTGCGAACAGCATCGCAGAATTCTCCTATAATCCGTAAGCTAACGTCACATTTGAAACTTGGTTCAGGCGTTATGAAGATCTTTTTCGTGTTGATTTTTCAGCCCAAGATGATGCATGAAAAGTCCGGCTGCTGCTACGTAAACTTGGCCCAGCAGAGCTGGATAAGTACTGCAACCTGATCCTTCCCAAGAATCCTCGGGATAGAACTTTTGATGAGACGATCAAGTCACTGATTGAACTTTTCGGTGAGCAGGTATCTCTCTTCAACACTCGTTACAGGTGCCTCAAGCTGAAAATGAACGACACTGACGACTTCCTGACACACATGGGCATTGTCAATCGCGAATGTGAACGCTTCAAGTTGCGGTCCCTCACAGACGACCAGTTCAAGTCCTTGATATTCATATGCAGCCTGGTATCTCCGCGTTTCGCTGATATTCGAACGCGACTGCTCAACAAACTTGAGCAAGAACCCTCATTCACTCTCCAAGCCATTGGTGATGAATATCTACGACTGGTCCGTCTCCAAGAAGATTCGGCAATGATTCAACATGGGAATCATGGCACCGACACCGTCCATGCCGTTCAGCAAAGCAATTGGCATTCGCCACAAGTTTCCAGCGCAAAGAAGCCACCGTCTTCATGTTGGCATTGCGGAGCCTGGCACTATGTCCGATATTGTCCCTTTAAACAACACCGTTGCAGTCAGTGCAACGTCACAGGCCACAAAGAAGGATTCTGCAGATCCAGAACGAAACAACAAGTTTCGTCGAAACCAAAGATTTCGAGGCCATTTTCAAAGCCGCAGCAAAACCAGCAGAGGTTTTCATCAGATCAGCCAATCAATGCTGTGTGCAACCAAATCCAGTGCAGCAGTGCACCTTCTGACAGGATTGCAGCTATATCTACTGAGCAGTATGTACGTGATCAGTTAACCACAGCAGTCCGAAACCTTCCCGTGACGGTCGCAGATATCAAGAGGACCCTGAACGACGACGAGGTTCTCTCAGAAGCTATCAGATATGTTCAATCTGGATGGCCTAGGCTAGCACCACAATTGAATGACAATCAACTGTTCCAAAGACGGGAATCCCTATCAATCGTGGATGACTGTCTCATGTTTGGTGCTCGATTCGTTATTCCCGCTGCTTTGCGTCAACGGGTAATACGTCAATTTCATGCTGGACATCCAGGGCTCAATCGGATGAAAGCAATCGCCCGAAGTTTCGCCTACTGGCCAGGTATGTACGCTGACATCACCGAGTTTGTCAGGCGCTGTACCAATTGTCAGCAAGCTGCAAAACTTCCTGCTCACGCAACACCGGTTCCGTGGCCTCGACCTGACAAAGCATGGTCGCGTATCCACATTGACTTCGCCGGCCCACTCAACGGAACCACCTACTTAGTCTTGGTAGACGCTTATTCGAAATGGCCAGAAATCGTCCCGCTCTCTCCTGCCACAAGTTCGACCACAATCGGAGCACTCACTTCGCTATTCAGCCAACACGGAGTTCCCGACACCATTGTCTCAGATAATGGATCCCAATTCACATCAGCTCATTTTGCCGAATTCTGCAAGAAGAATGCAATTGAGCATATCCGGACTCCGATCTACCATCCCCAATCGAACGGACAAGCGGAGAGGTTTGTCGACACATTCAAAAGAGCAATGCTCAAGTCTCGAGGGGAGGGGACTACCGTCGACAACTTGCAACGATTCCTGTTAGTCTACCGGACGACCCCACACGAATCCCTGATGAATAGTCAAACGCCAGCAGAGGCACTAATGGGTAGAAAACTTCGTACAGTCAATAACGCAATGGTCCCGAAGCCACCGCAACCTCATGTTCATCAGCATCTCAGTCAGATGAGCTTCAAAGTGGGATCCAGCGTCTATGCTCGTGATTATCGACAACGAAGAAACCCATGGATCGAGGGCAAGGTTGTATGTCGGAGAGGTAGCGTTATGTTCGACATCCAAGTTGGAAACGACGTTTGGATACGCCATCTCAATCAATTGAGACCAAGAGAAGGACAGTCGGAGTTAGAACCTGCGGAACCAGTGAATCTTCCGTTGGATCTTCTATTTGATACCTTCCAGCTCCCATCTCCTCCGGTTGAAATACCACCTGACATTATCGCTCCCGATCGCGCACTAGAACCCCGACGATGGACTAACCGAAGACGCAAGACTGTCGTACCACTTCAAGTGAACCCCAAGCTCTGTCGGTACTGAGTCACTTTTAAAAAGGGAGGTAATGGGAAAAGACGTTTATTTTCCCTAAAAACTCAATACCTTTGAAGATATTACGACTCTATATTGACACTATGTCAACATAGATTTGAATTATTTGGCGCGAAAAACATGATTATAATTTGATCATATTCGCCCTTTATTCTGATTGGTCCATCGAGTCCTTTACACGGTTTTAATGTGCTATTTTCCAAGGTCATTTCCTTTTACATTCTCAGCCTATATATATGGATGAGTAAACCATGTTTGTTATTATTGGAAGTGAGCTCCCATACGAACTTCTCTGAAGCTTTGGTCTTCTCTCTCAATAGTCGGTTGGGCAATATTGTGGAAAGCATATCCGGTGCATTATTAGCTCCATATCAAGAACGTAACACAAAGGATGCGTAAGAAGCAAAATACCATGTTGACCTTGAAATCAGTTCAGTATCAGTATCAGTATCAGTATCAGTGTCACAGGGCGATAGTCGACCAAGTCGAAACGAGTGCCCAGATTATTTTAAAGGGGTGCTTGAAAACTCCCGCCACTACCAGGATTGATTCGTAAGTAACACAGGCGCCTGTAACTGTGAATGGATGATGGGAGATGTATCATCACCGAAAGGTGAGAGAGTTATGCATGTTGCATGTCCGATCGAATGGAAAGACGACGGTCAGCTGTTTATTTCCACAAATACGAAAAAATGAAAAAGAAACTCTTTTTTGTGTTTCAAAATGTTTTTTCGAATATTTTTGTGCTTTTTTATCATAAATATGGAGGGATTTAGTCTTAAGGGTATTGTTCCGGGAAGAGCACCTGCCACCGTTCGTCCAGTCCATGTTTGAACGCAATTACTGAAGTTGCCATGATTAGTTCTGCGGGAAGTGAGTTCAACGCGTTCGCTATACGGATGCTAAAGAAGTGGGTTCTGGATTCGAGCCTGGTGTGCTGTTTACTCAGCTTAAGACTGTGCCCTCGTGTATCAACAAAAGGAGAGAACCGAAAGAAGACATCGAATTCGAGACAACTTAATATTTTGACAACCTTAAAGGTCTCTATAAGATCCCCCTAGGTTGCCTCCTCCTAAGTGAGAAACGTCCTAATTTTAATAGACGATTTTCATAATTGGTGTATGCTAACCCCTCGATCATGCGAGTGGCCAGCTTCTGTAACTTTTCTAGCTGCGTGATATCCTTCTGGTAATACGGCTTCCAAGCCTGGATACAGTATTCTAAATGTGACCTTACTGTTGCCTTGTAGAGAATCAATAGCACCTCAGCTTTTCTGCAAGTCAGGGCTGAACGTAGTCGAAAGAGATCCCTCCTGGCCCTTTGAGCTGCAGCAGCACATTGGTCAGCCCACTTAAAGTTTGCGGAGACTACGATTCCTAGGTCCTTAGTAGACTTTACCCTACGGAAATCCGTGTGAGCTGAGGGCGTAGACACAATCATCTTGCCTGCCAGTGTAGAGGGCAAGTGACTCTTATCTAGGTTGAGGGGAAGGTCCCACTTACCCGCCCATGCTGTTACAGCTTCCATATCACTTATCAGATCGGAGTTATCCGACCCACCGACAATTTTAACGTCGTCAGCAAACATAAAACAGGGTGAGCGCAGTTGGTTGGCTAGATCATCAATGAAGATGAGGAACAGCAACAGCCCCAAAACTGAGCCCTGGGGAACCCCACTAGATACATGCGCACTTGCGGAGTAAGTATCATCCACCCTGACAGTGAAGGAACGGTCGCTGAGAAATGCTAGAATCCTGATACTCCTATGGCTGAGAGTTTGAGAGACAAGAGGCTATGGTTGACTAAATCAAAAGCCTTACTAAAGTCGAGGTAGAAGATTTCTACAGCTATACCATCATCCATCCTCTTAGTAACCTTGTTTAGAAAGCATAACAAATTTGTCAGACATGGCCTACCTTTTAGGAAGCCGTGTTGCGCGCCATTCCAGAAAGAGTGTTTGGTTAAATATCGACATATTTTATCGCGGATCAATCTTTCCATAACCTTACATAGTACACTAGTGAGGCTAACCGGGCGGTAATTTTTGAACGACGAGGAAAATTCTCTTTTATGGATAGGCACTACAACGGCTGTTGTCCAGTCCAAATGAAGGGTACCATGACTGAGTGTTGATGTGAAAAGTTCTGTGATCGGCACAGCTAATATAGGCGCTAGCAGTCTGATCATTCATGAATGGATGCTATTCGGCCCTGCCGACTTGTTGTAAGCTAGGCTGGACAATATATTCTCGACATGGTGTACCTCGAATGTAAGGTCGGTGCAGAGATGAAGATCAGCGAGTACACATTGAAGTGATGGCGCAAAGGCGTTCGAGTTATAATCTCGGCGTTGTACGCCTTGAAAATGCAAGGAAAACAATTAAGCCTTATTAGTGCTTACCATGACGGCTGAGCCATCGTCCCTTCTCAAAGTACATGCACCTTTTCGTGTTGACCCTTTAGATTGAACGTAGCTGTAGTAATGTTTCGGGTGATTATGGGCTTCTTGAGCGAGTATCATCTCGAAAGAAATCTTTGCTGCACGTATCTTGGAAACAGCTATGTTTCGCGCTTTTTGTAACGGGTCCAAGTCCCACATGAGGGAGTAAGCTTATAACGCCTCCATTTTGCGTCGCGGTGACGTACGCTACGGGAAACTGAGGCTGACCACCATTAAGGTTTACCTTTTTTGAGAACGCGTAAGAGAGGAGCGAATCGATCCTGAAGTTGTAGGATGTTTTTTCTTGATCTGCCCCGCATCCCATCCACATGGTCAATGTTTTGCCATGGGAGTAGCGCTGCTGCCCGTAATAGAAAAGCAGGGTCGATCCTATGGAAGCTTCGAGACATCTTAAGTGGAGCTTTACCAAATGACAGAAGTAACTCGCAGGCTAACACTACGTGGCCGCTCTTTCCTAGTGGTGGCAGTAAGACCAAATTTTGTATACCGCTTACAGAAGTTGAAATAACTAGGTCAAGAATAGACGGAGACTGACCCTCTCGGAATCTAGTTGGTTCGTTTACGTGTTGGTAAAGTGCATGGAAGTGTAGTCAGTCCAGAAAATCGTTCGCGATTCCTGGGGCATGTGAGGTTTGGTACTCCCAGTTTATTTCGGGTAGATTAAAATCGCCGAAGATTACAACACGTGGTGCTACGGCTAAAAGTGACGAGAGCTTAATTTGCAAAAAAGCACCTTCTTCCAAACTAGTGCTCGGACTACGGTAGACGCAGCTTACAAATATACGCGAGCATCCATGCATGAGCAAGGCAGATGTTATCTGCACATTCGTTGTAGAAAAAGAAATACCTTTCTCGAAGGGAATAGCGTTATCAATAAAAAGCAATGCCCCTCCTGTTAGCATACACAGAGGTCGATCGCTTCTTACGGCGCTAAACCTATCCGCGATTAAATATGGTATGTGGTCATCATGAGACAACCACGATTCCGTGACATCCACAATTTTGTAGTGGGTGTCGTCAATTCTAGAGAGGAGTTCAGCCCATTTATTTCTAATGCTACAAGCGTTTGTATAGAACAGAAGAGCAATATCATATAGGGCCAGACTCCCGGTGTTAGGGCTACCTAAGAGCTCTTTGTCCTCGGGCGTAATTTCAGAGGCTGCTTCGCGTTTTTTGAAAGCTGAATTTCAACAAGAGATACAGCATTCGTTTTTGAAGCAGACGACAACTCCTGGCATGTTGTTTCAACTTCATGGTCTGAGTCACTACAGCTCATCCACGATTCATCCTCTAAAGGACGTAGAACGACAGTGGCGCTCTTCAATGTTGGAGTATAATTCTCCTGTGTTAGCGTCATCGCCAGCTGTTGTCATTTCCTGAGTTTTACCTCGGGAGCGAATTTGGTGAGCTACGATTTACAGCTAACTTCAACTTTCTAGCTCTTATTGGGCTAAAAGTTTTCAGGTGTGCCTGGGTGTCATGCATTTTCCCTTTATGCAGTTTAGTTTCCCTGCTTTCGAAAGAGAGTAGTCGCGATCACATTGCTTTTTAAATTCGACTACAATTGGCCGCGTCGATCCGGTAGATGCGTCATTTGGGCCACCCTTCCATTTCCCGACCCTGTGAACTCGCTTTAGCGGATTATTCGGTCTCATGCCTGAAGCACGGAGTAGGTCGATAACCTTTCTCCGATCGCTTCAGTTAAGTTCAGCTGGCACAGGACAGTATGTGGCTAACAAGCCAATCGAGCGTCCAGAATTTCTTTCGGTGGAAAGCAGCAGAGAAGCACCAACTACTGCCAAAAAGTTTATTCTTTTTGTCTATTTGAAATCTTCGCCGATCGCGAGGCCAGGAGATTATGCGGGTTGAACTTAGGAAGCACCGCGTTATAGTTGATGCGCGCAATTCAGTTGCACAGGACAGCAAGTGGCAAACAAGCCAATCGATCGTCCAGAATTTCTTTCGGTGGAGAGCTGCAGAGAAGCAACCACCACTGCCAAAGAGTTTATTCTTATTGTGATTTGGATATCCTCGACGATCGCGATGCGAAGGGATTATCCGGGTTGTATTTAGGAAGCACCTCGTTATGAATGCTGGAAAGATAAGAATACATTTCTCTTCACCTGCACGGTGAGAGGTCAGCTAAAGAAGAGTTGTGTGATAAACAAACAGAACTTTAGCATTTACTTACTTACCAAACAACGCTAAACATGGTGAACTACCTAATCTTGCATACAAATTGGGGGAAAAATTCAGGAAAATGCTCACCCACATGCGGTCCAGACCCTGCTTAAAACTTGCGACAGAACAGCAGGATACAAGTTCTTCTGAGAGCCGGTTCCAAACGTTTACTACCCTGAGGCTGCAAAAGTTTTCCCTGGAGTCTAGTCTACATCGCTCCTTAGCAAGTTTGAGTGAATGGCCCCGGGTGCCCAGCTCGGGACTTGAGGAAAAGAAGTCCGTCATGATAACGCCCCTTAACCCCTTTAAGATCTTGAAGGTTTCAATTCAGTCGCCTCTCAAACGGCGGCGCGTGAGTGAGAAAAGATCTAGGGAATTCAATCGTGCAGCGTAAGGTTTCCCTCGCTGACCCTCAATCATGCGAGTTGCGAGACACTGTACGCTTTCGAGTTGGACGATATCCTTCTTGTAGTAAGGGCACCACGCCTGGACACAATATTATAAATGCAGCCGAACTAATGGCTTGTAAAGGGGCAGGAATACATCGAGTCTTCTTCTGGATAACACGGATCTCAGCCGAAAGAGAACTTTGCGAGCATGTTGAGCTGCAGCGACGTATTGGTCCTCCCATTTGAAGTCAATCCTAACTAGAACTCCTAAATTCTTACCACGCTGTGTGGCGCTAACAGTGAGAGAATTGCCCGACATCTGAACTGAAATCTTATCAACCAGTGCTGACTAGATTGGGCTCTTATTAAGGTTCAGCGGGAGGTCTCACTTGTGTGACCAGTTTATGACCCGCTCAAGGTCGTGCATCAAGGTATCTTCGTCCGTTAATCCGATGAATTTCACATCATCCGCAAAAATGAAGCATGGGCACTTCAATGCAGAGGACAAGTCATCGATGAAAATCAGGAATAGAAGAGGACCAAGTACAGAACCTTGGGGTACACCACTGATCACGTCGGTTTCATTCGACAGCGTAGATCCTACCCTAACTTGGAATGTCCTACCTGTTAGAAAGGCCTTTATCCAAGCAAGTAGACTACCCCGAATGCCTTTTGCTGCTAGCTTAATCTCTAGAAGGCGGTGGTTTACGGAATCAAAAGCCTTGCTGAAGTCTAGGTAGAGGGCTTTGACAGGCTTCCCTTCATCCATTCTTTTAGTGGCAGTATTGAGAAAACTAAGAAGGTTTGTCAGGCAGGATCTAACCTTAAGAAATCCATGCTGAGTTACACTCAGTAGAGAATGCCGACAAAGATGCTGACAGATTTTGTCACGCAGCAGTTTTTCCATTACTTTCGAGACGATGCTAGTCAGGCTGACAGGTCTATAGTTACAACAGTGAGCTGCAACCACCCTTGTGTATTGGCACGATTATAGCTTCTTTCCACTCACTAGGAAACACTCCCATGTTCAAGCATGAATTGAAGAGCTTGCATAAGGGTTCTGTAAGCACTGGGGCAAGATTCTTTATCATAATCGAGTGGATACCGTCTGGTCCCTCAGCTTCGTTGACGCGAACATGGATAAGTGCTTCATACACCTCGGATTCCATGAAGGACAACTCATCTAGTGCAGGAGCGCCAGGTAGTAGATTAAACGAGCTAGACGGAGCAATTAAAGAATTATCACGTCTCTGAACGCCACTGAAGAACCTAGAGAAGGCACTCGCCTTAGACAGGTCGGTATTGGCTAATTTTCCGTCCTCCAGATTTAAATCTCCAATGTTTATCCTGGTTATTCTTTCGATTGAGCGTAGCTATAAAATCTTTTGGGATTGGATTTAGCATTCCTAGCTAAGGATAACTCAAACTCCTGTTTGAGCAAACGCTGTATGCCTTCGTAATATTGGTGAACGTCTTAGGGCGTACCAGGCGAGAATAGGTTAACAGTGCGATAGAGAGATCAAATGAATTTACGGAAGTTGCATGGTCTTCCACGTTATCAACAGAAAGTGATAGATTTTCGAAAGAGTTAGTGACATCTACCACTGAAATAATTGTTTAAATAAATAAATATTTTATTCTTGGAATTCCAAGGCATGCTGAGCATGATCGATAATTATCAAAGTTGTTTGTATACATAAAGCATAAAATAATTATTCACATTTTCAAGGTCATACGTGCTGATAATTTTTCGTTCGTTAAAATGGTCCAGGTAAATGATAATCAATCAGTTTTACAGAAAATTCAATATATGAGCAATTGTTGTATGAAAAGAAAATCGGGTGAAGGGAATAATGATACGAAGAAAATGATAGCCGGAAATATTTCATCCACGAGTGTTCAAAAATTCATAACTGATTTCGTAACCATAAGCCAATGTTCTCATATGCCTACAAATTGGTGAGGGCTCTCAATACGCTCACTCTCTAACCTCTAGCAGTTGCTGCAACTGTGCCTCGTCAGAAATGCTGAAGAGGTGCCGAATAGCCTATTTAAATTTTCGTGGAAAGCGTCCAGGTTTTTGGAATCAAGCACGTCTAAGATCTCAGTAGACACTTGCATGTGAATATATGCTATCACCCTACCAAATTTAATGTTTTGAGAGTGAATTCTAAATTGTTCGAATTGACCTTCAAATAAGACGAACCACACCATAGGGTCGGAAAAATAGAAGTTGCCAGTGTGAGGTTAGAAAAATATATAGCGTCTTCTTCCTTTGACATAATGTAAATTACTTAATGAAATGATTCTCGCAGATGCTACACAAAGCGATGAAACGTTAAAATCTTTGTGGCTCACCAATGTGTAAAAATCAGTGATGAACAGCGGAGTCACCTTTTATGCTGTTAACGTTATTATAAGAAAAAATAGGTGCTAACTGTAAACGTTTTAAACAGAGAAATCTAAAAGTATAAACATTATTTTTATCAGGATTCCCAAAAATGTTGTAATGCGATTGTATTTTACATATATACTAAGTAGTAAAACGTTGTGTTTGACCTCCTTTGGTCGATGTAGACCATGGATGTATATCACAAACACAGAATGTTTTTCATGTGCGATGGTACCTCGAATGACCAAACGGTCCGATTCGTGAGGAAGAATCTCTCCCGCAGCGCTTGCAATGATAGGCAGAAATCGGTCGATCGATGGCTTTTGCAAACGGTGGCGTGATCTCAGTTCATCAGCCGAGAGCAGTATCTGCTTCTCCCTAGCTGGCAGATGACGCTTGACACAATGCATCAATTATCAGCGATCAATTACAAGATCTTATGTACTCGTGTTGTCAATGTCATGAGCTTTCATATCTCATTTGCAAAGTATTTGTACCCAAGTGATGTCTGTCCAGTGGTCGATTTCCGATTGCAACCCACAAAAGCGTACACATGACCAAGTCACCGCAGATGGCGCTGTCGTAGTAGGGTAAACATGCTCTGTAGACGAGCTTCTGAAATCACTTTAGCATTATTAATTTTGTTCCTCCACGATATGTTTAAGATAAGACGGATGATTCGCAGATGTAAAGCATTCAGCTTCCGTTCGTGTCTTCCTTGGGTTGTCGAAGTTTCACTGCCGTACAGTAAAGTACTTAGTTCACACGCGCTTTATACCATCATATTGTCTTCACAGTCAACTTGTGGTTTTTCCCAAACACGTTAGTTCAGACGGGACAAAATGACAGCTGCTCTGCAATCCGATAATTTATCTCCATGTCTAGCGGTTGGTTATCCGCAATGGTTGAACCAAGATATGTGAAATGCTATACTGATTTAGGCTGATCGTTTTCAACAGTGATGAATGGAGGCGATTTAATCCCTTGAACAAAGAACTTGGTGTTGCTCGTGCTTATTGTAAGCCCAAAGTATTTGCATACCGAGGAAATGCAGTTCATTAGCGACAGGAGGTGTTCTTGGAAGTAAGCAATACTGGCTGCATTGTTGTCAAACTGCAGTTTAGGGATCATCACATCCCTGGTTTGCGATCTCAAACGGTTAAGTTTAAGAAGCTTGCCATCACTTCGCGTGCTTAGGTAAAGCCTTCTGTTCTCGTCCTAAACTCGTGCTTCAGAAGCATAGAAAAGGAAATACGGAAAGTCTTGTGAGCAAGAACACTCTCTTGTTTGACACATCGGCGAATTTCAAAAGCTTATTAACTGAAACAGTTAAAAGTGATTGAATCCTTCATGCCAGATTGGAACAAATAACCAGTTTGAGAAGTTTTCGGTGCCTAGTATCCAGGAAAGATTTTGGTCAGCCTGAGGGTGGTAAATTTCTGAAATGGACGTTCAGAATAACCTATATCCTGCAATTTAGTCTAAAGTTTCAAGCAGCGTCGGGATTGCTACTGAGGTATTTTATATCCCAAAAACCCTCTATAATTGCTATCCTGGTTCAGGTTGATCGACATTAAAATGGTTATCTGTTAAAGAAAGTAGATGCTAACGTTTCTGCTTTTATGTACGCCATTCTCCTCTAGTTGACCTGACACGAAACTGATCAACTTCTCCTTTTTCCAGTATTGGTCATAAGGAAGCGCTCCCTATTTATGTTCCAGATAAAACTCTGGTGTAGTAATCGTCGGTGATTTCAAAAGAAGAAAATATAAAAACGCTTCGTCAACGTTAGGAGATTGTATACAGCGTTTCACCGAAAGAAATTCTGGATGCTGGATCGGCTCGTTAGCCACAGACTGTCATGTGCAAACTGGAGTGCACTGAACTGAACTGATATAAGCATCAAATGAACCAACTCTGAGTCCATCACCAAAAGAAGAGAAATATGGGATATATGCGTCAAAAACTTTGATAAATTAATAATGAAATGAAATTTCATAAAATTTCTTTTAAATAATTCCTACAAACGGATGAACATATTTGTTAAAATATATTAAATATAAGCATTGTCATGATTTTTGATTCGCGAAGATGTAATCAGTTAATTAATGCCGAGAAATACAATATACAGGAATAGAAGACCGGAAGAAGTGAGAATCATTCAAGAAAACGTTGAAAACGCTAATCTTTATCTTTTAAAAGAAATTGGGCCAACTTGTTTTCTAATCCAAGATGAAGCACAGCGTAATTTTAAGGTGAGAAATTTGAGATATTTATTTCAATATGAGAAGCGAATTCTAACTGTGTAATATTGTTATAGAAACTATAAAAAAGCCGAACATCAATCACACTGATACCTATTTGTTGAAAATCAAAGCAGAATAATATTTGTTTTATTTAAATTAATTTATACGTAAATTCAGTTCAGTTCAGTTCAGTTTGCAAGGACTGTATGTGGCTAACGAGCCAATCGAGCGTCTAGATTTCTTTCGGTGGTATGCCACAGAAGAGCGTCCACCACTTCAAACAATATCTTCACAAATATCTTCTGGTATGAGAGTAATCTGGAATGCAACAGAAAAACTCCCCTCCCCAATGAATGGATATAGTGGCATATAACAAATTTTGGAATTTTCATTACTCACTTTTTTGTTACCAACAAGTTACCATTTTATATTAACTGCGAATTAATCGTGACGATATTCTCAATATCAGCGTTTGCTATATGTTTGCTATATGATTACTCACCAAAAGAATTAACTTTACAATAATCACAAAGTCAGTTATAGGCCGAATGTTTATACATGTATAAATGAGAAGAATCGATGGTTTTTAATAGTTTGGGACAAAATAGGGGAATGAGTTTATTCAACGCCAACTAATCAACATTGCTTCATGTCTTTCAATATTGCCACGTTGAAAATTATCGTAGTACTTTCACGGGCAAAACATGTGGAGAAGAGAACTTCCTCTGAGAATTATGAAGTGGTGGATGTCACGAGTCTCGTTGTGCAGAACTCCAACCAACTAGGTTGTAGAAATAATGTTTGGACTACGACCAATGTATTGTGGTGCTCATATCCCCATCCCTTACACACCAATACCGTTTTCTGGCTGTTTGCTGTCATCATGTGTTTTGCCTTCCAATTGTTTGATTCTACATATCGCCATATCCCATAAATTGTCAATGCCTCTATGTTTCACGGCTGAGATATTATCTAACCATTCATAATATGGAGGGAAACACCACCGTGTCTGTTCGTTGAACGATTGCACCTGTAGTAGACTGACCACTACAATAATGTCCCCAAGAATGTTGGAAAAAAGGCACAGGAGGTAAGAGCCTTATCGCGGTAGCCGAAGGGTGCACGAAGGTACAGGAAAGCAATCACGGAACATGAATCAACGGGAAGTCTGTATCAAGGTCAATTGTTATATACAGTAGAACAATGTTGTTACACAGCCCCCTTCCAATAAGTCTGGTCAGAAGAGACTTCCGAACAGGAATTGACAATTGAACTGGCCAAGCAATGTCAGGTCGTTCCAGACTGGAACATATTCTCTCAGCAACTAGTCACTTTGAAGTCGGCCAATGCACTTGATCTGCGTGGGTCGATTGTCGGTGGTGACCAGGGTAGGATACACGAAAAACCGATAAGTACTAAGCCGAGTCATGTCTCACATGGAGTAAACGTGCTGCCGGAGCCGAATCACATGGGGTGAACGTGCTGCTAGCGGGAATCGCCCGTCTGGCAATGGTCTCATTATGAACCCAGTAGGAGCAGATGTAAGCACATCTGTAGGCTTGACATCGAAGAACCAAAAGCTTCGAAACATAGTCCGTGCTGATACGTTACTGCACCCCCCAAGGTCGATGGCGAACGGCTTCGCCTGGAGAAAGCTGAGTGGCGTGTAGTCGGGCTGGTTAGCACCTTGTCTGATATGTTTCGTGTTAAGCGGTGTGTGCTCATGGTTGGAGTGTTTGCTTAACCTTGTATGTTGTCAAGCGGAGTGACGAGAAAAGCTTTCTATGATGCATGACAGTGAAAGCCACAAGGAAGCTGCCATGCTGATGTCGCTCTACTCGTTCACGAAACTTGTTTGAATGCATGTTCCATTCGAGGTGTAGGCACCTCTACCCCGTTTGTTTGTGCCTACTCTTCTATATAATCCGTAGCTATTTAAGTCCCACCCTTCCCCATCTTTTAGGATTTTACTTTTCCTTGGTTGTGTGGCAGTTAAGCATCCGGTACGCGCTACCGGTGTAATGCTGTCTGTGATGATGATAGTGATCATGGTTGGGGCTACCGGGTAGGATAGCGACAAGCGTCGGTGATTCTGGGGTGGCGCGTGCCACGATTTCCACAGCGGGAAGTGCATGCGTACCGAATAGATACACGAAGGATGCGTGTTTTTCGGGCTACCGGATAGAATGTCGACAGGCGTCGGTGATTCGGGGGTGGCGTGTGCCACGATTTCCACAGCGGGAGGTGCATGCGTAACGGAGGGATACACGAATTCTTCGCTTACTACAAATTGGTGAGCCCGACATGATACACGAATCCTTCGTGTACTACAAATTGGTGAGCCCGACGTGATACACGAATCCTTCATGTACTACTCACCGTTCAGTGGAGTAATTGAGTATGAAAATTTCTCTATCTTAACTGCCAGTGGATACCTGAGATTATTTTACAGCAAACATAGCGGGAGAATGCCGGTCGATAAAGATTTCTAGTTCATCTCACTTTTTCAGGATGCTGCGGGCATTTGTGAGCACTTAGAGTTTTAAACTGCAGTGGTTGATGAATCATACACTGACGACTGACTACTCGACAATTTCTGATTGTCAGGTTACATTTCTCGTTTTAGACCAGAAGTTTGAGTTATAGACTGAGGTTCGTAATTTATATACAAGTCAGGTTTCAGAACAAACATAGTTCCCCCCAGCTTGTGAGAGTTTGCGAGTAATCAATCGCGGTTTCCAGGTTCTATTACAAATATTTTAGCGGTCACATAAATTCTGCTTTTCTTTCAAGGTTTGGTAAAAGTGCTTTGATTGTCACCCGCTAGTTGCTGTTATCGAGAACTCTGTCAAAAATCACTTAAAGTTACTGCAAGTCGTGCTCATGTCGTTCAGAAAGAGACTCTTTGTTTTATTTCCGTACTATTAAAACTATTATACAATTAGAACCAGATCCGTAGTTCGTATTCCCTCGTGTGTTTAGTTCCAGAGCAGATAATTGCTTCTTTATATCACCCAAAATGCTTGTATATGTTGTGGCGACCTGTGCTCGAACGTACCTGTTCACAGAGCAATCGCTTCTTTTTTGAGATTCCTTAGAAGTTATATCGACCCATGAAGGTGATGAAATTTAGTTAAAATCTTTCAACTGTTCAGGATTAATTACTGGAAAACACGCGGTTGAATGAAAAGTACACATTACGGAGCCATCGGAGTCAGAAATAAGTAGCCTTTTTGATTGTTTGGGGTCCAGAATCGGCATTCATCTTTGGCTGGTGTGAAGTATTACACATCCTTTTAAGTTCGTCACGACGACAACGAGCATCACAAGCAGTAGAATAAAACGCAATGTTGGTGCTGGTAAATTGCATCAGAATATTTTACGATTAACCAGTTCAACTTATTTCATGGTCTTGCCTGCAGTCTCACGCCAGGGTTAATAGGTATCATCATTATAAAATTATTGTTTTTGTTAGCCTCCTTCGGTCGATGTCGACCATGGGTGTACATTGAAATCGCATGATTTTTCATTTTCCACAGCTTTTCAAATGACTAAACAGTCCGATTAGGTGGAAAAATCTCTCCGGCAGCGCTTGAAACGATAGGCAGAACTCAGTCGATCGGCGTCAGTTGCACGCCAGCGGCTTAACACAATGCCTCCAAAGTAAGCGGTCAAGAGCAAGGTTTTCCCAAATCGAGGGGTCAATGCCAAGAGCTTTCATATCTGATTTGCAAATGTCTTTTTATCTCACTGGTCGACTTCCTAATTTCAACTCACCATAGAATAGATCTTCCGGAATACGACAATTTCCTATTCTGTATACGTGGCCAAGCCACCGTAGGCAATGCTGTCGTATTAGAGTGAACATGCTCTGTAGACCAGCTTTTGAAAGCACTTCAGCGTTAGTCAATTTGTCCATCCGAGATATGTTCAAGATTCGACGGATGCTTCGCAGATGGACAGCATTGAGTGTCTGTTCGTGTCTTGGGTGAGTGGTCCAAGTTTTCTCTGCGGTATAGTAAAGCATTTAGTACGCACACGCTGTATACAATCATCTTTGTATTCACAGTTAACTTGTCGTTGCACGAGAGTTCAATCGGGACAAAATGTCAGCTGCTTTGCCAATCCTCTTGTCAATCTTTGTGTCTAGCGAGAGGTTATTCGCAATTTTTGATGCAAGATATGTGAAATAATGTTGTGATTTAAGCTGACAGTTCCCAACAGTGTGCTGACGAAAAGCAGTCAATTAGCGACTGCAGGCTCTCTATGGTGTGAGCAATAAAGGATGCATTGTCGGCAAACAACAGGTCGTGGATTAGCACATCCCGTACCAAAGTTTGTGCTCTCAGCCGCTTCAAAATAAAAAGCTTGCCATCACTTCTCGTGTGTAGGTAAATTCCTCCAGTTCTCGTTCTAAAAACGCGCTTTAAAAGCAACGCAATGAAAATACCGAAAATCTTGGGAGCAAGAAATCCTTGACGAATTTCAAAGGTTTCCGAACTGAAACCGTTAAAATAGACTGACCCTTGCATTCCAGGGTGGAAAGAACTGATGAGTTTGAGCAGTATTTGGAGCAGCTTATCATATGAAGCATTTTGAAAAGACTGTCGACTGACTTCGTTAAATCAATAAAAACAGCGTATAATGGCACATGCTCTTCCCGACACTTTTCTTGAAGTTCTCTTAGAGAGAATATCATATCAACGGTTTATCTTCCTCTGTGGAAGCCACATTGAGATTCGAAGTACATTCAATCAGTTAAAAATTCTAGCCGGATCTGTAAGACTTTCGCAAACAATTTGCCTAAAAACGTGTACCTGCATCTGGTTTTTACCTGATTTGTTTTTCACCTTTTCGGTATAGGTAATATTATTGACGCTATAAGAAGCTTTCTTGATGCACACGAATGTTATTATTCTGATTATTGTCATTCTATACACTGCTTAAAGTTGCTGCACAAATCAACAATGGTGTTTGTATTTGATCTGTTACGCACATCCCATACCAAGAGCGAATGGCCATGCTAGGATTGACTGATATTACTCAAAGAAGAGTAAAGAGCAGCATGATCCTGACATATAATATACTGCAGATGGATAATCACCCTCTCTGCGAGTTGATAGAAGTCAGTTCCACTAAGAACATATGGAGTAATTCAAGTTGTCTCGTTATACCGCACTCAAGACTCGATTGTAGACGTCATTTCTTCTCGGTGCGTATTTGATTTCTGTGGTATTTATTATCACGAGATATTGTAAGCGATCCTACGACCCGTGATTTCAAATCGAAACTGAATGCTTATAACATAGTGCACTCCACTATCAACCCTGTATATTGACCCCATATGAACCCACATAAATCAAACGCCCCAATTGAATTTTGATTGTCTCCTCTGTATATTTATTGTTATCATCCAATGATAAATATAAACCAATTGCTTTCTTCACCATAAAATCTTGATTCTTGAAAAAAGTCCTTTTTCTTATAGCAGTGGTTTGTTTTCAATTTCCATATGTTGTTCCTTGACAGGTTGCTGGAAATAGAAAACAGCATATTTTAGAGACTCACTGAAATCGTACGACAGGAAAACTGTTATTTATGCGGCGTTAAATTGATGCTGTTCTCAGTATTGTCTCTTAATGTTTTTAGCCAACTTATCGCTGAAATATTGCAGACACAACTAATATGGTTAAGTTGAAGTAGAAATGTACTTCCCCTCTAAAATAAGTTCCCATAGTAGGCACGAAGCTTATAATATTAATTTTGCTTCGAACCACAACAAAATTTGTGAAAATTTATGGAATATACCTATGGCTTGATCGTGTTCTCATAACTCAACTCAGAAAGTCTTATGGCAGAAAAAGCGGTAAGCTTAACAATAACCATAGGATGACAAGGTATATGGAATAAAAATATAAAATATCTCAAAAATCAATAGGGATAGTCACATACCGCATGGTTCGTCATAAACTCATCGTGTTTGGAAGCGAAACTCTAAACAGTTTCAGAGCGTGTGATTTCTCCAGGCAAAAAGTTCCAAGTGAAACAAATTCTTGCCGAGAAAAAATTACGACGAATATCCATTCGAGAATGCGAAATGACTAAAGCCTTTGGATGTTTTCGTGATCGATTAAGTCCATTGGGCTTTAAAAAGTGTTTAATGGAATGGTTCTCAGTATGCAAGATTTTGAATAAAGACAGGAGGACACTCCGTATCCGTCGTTTGGTAAAATCGTGTAGATTTAATTTTAAAATTCGCTCTTTGAAAAGCAAATTTCTGTAAAGCGGGTCCAACTTTGTCTCACGATAATAAATCCTGTCGAGTAGTTCGATATCCTTCCTCAGCCATGGTGCCCAGGTTCGGATGGAATATTCCATAACAGGACGTACATACGTATTAATTATCTGGGATAGGGTTTTGAGGTGCTAAACAGAGCTAGTGTAGGTTACAACAAACGATGATAGACAAGTGATCCATCTTTTACTTTTAGTATGAAAATGCTGATATATAAAATTTTCATATGGTAATAAAAGTATGCCATACTAGCACTCGGAAAATTATGAATTCTCATCTCCGAGTATTATGGTTCAGGGTTCAAGTTCCCGAACCGGATGAATTTTATTACATTTTGCAGTGATTATGAAGTCATAGATCGTCTTCCATTCACGAAGTTATGTTAGCTCAGAAAACCTTTCTGAGACCAGCGATGGAGTACGCTGTTCAGGCTTGGTCACCCTGGATTCAGAAAGTCATCAATCTTCTGCAGCGTATTTACCACCGAACCAAAAAGCTTGTATCCGGACTAGCTGCTAAACCATATGAAGAACGTTTGATGAGTCTCAATCTTTTCGACTTTCGCTGTCGTCGACTAAGAGGTGACCTCATACTGATGTACAACATTATGCACGTCCTCAACCATCCCTTGTCCCAACTTTTCACACGCTCGCCACTCCGTGCCAGTCGGAAACATCAACTTACAGTGCTTATTCCAACTTCAAGACTAAACTGTCGAAGATATTCGTATGTTGTACGTGTAAGTTTTACATGGAACACGCTCCCCTCCACTGTTACACACTCAGCTAACCTGGATATTATTAAAGCTAATTTGGACAAATACTTGAGAGAAAACCCAAATTTTGATACGATTTACACTACATGAGTTTCCCTGTTCTTCTTTTTTATTGTATATACCTCAGAAATTCATCCTATGGTTATTGTTGAACCGAATGCTTTTTAGACCATTAAAACTTTGAATCACTTTGAAACAATAAATGCAGAGTCCAGTAGCAGGTATGCTGATGATATTGTTTAGTTTGAAGGCCTGTAATTTCTGTGCACATAGATTGAATCGATCGAATATGTTACTTTTTAGGACTGCAATAATAAGTAGAAAATGTACACCGTATCAAAAAACTCGTCATGGTTAAACTTAAAGCAAATCATATTTGGTGGGATAATACATTTCGATTAATCTCTTGTATTTAGGTCCACATTGGCGAATTACATATGTGTACATGTGCCGCACAGAACTCCACCAAAGAATTATGTCTGCACATTTGCTGGATTTTGCTGAAACGTTTTCGCATAGATCCCAACAACCCGATATCCTGGCAGCTGGGTCTGGTGGAAAGAGAAATAATGGATTTGTTGAATGGAAAATTTGCCAAACCAGTAAGGAACTCAGACAAGAATACGAAAGTCGTTCATTCCGAGTCGGAGCTAGAAGTTGGTTTCCTATTCCCCTTGATCAGTTTCTCCAGAACGGACAACTAAAACAACGAATCATTGGTCCGGATGATTTGTGTCCAATCTGCCAAGATGAATTACTCTCCGAGGAACGCTTTCCTGTGACGTATTGTCGTACAGGTTGTGGGAATAACGTGCATATCAAGTGTATGCGAGTCTGGACGGATCACCAACGTAAACAAACAAAGATTGGTACGTTGTGACATCATCAAAACTCCTCTTTTTTGTGCTGATATTACACTTAGAATCTGTTTGCTTAAGGGCGGACGTGGATAATATTATCTGAATAGATAGAGCTCCGTATATGCGTTACCCTTACGTGTGCTGCTGCGTCAAACCTATACAGTTCAACCCGATTAATTATGATTTTCTGTCATCAAATTAAAGAGCAGATACGGCTTTCGACTGATGAACGTAGACTACGCCGTCAGCGTGCAACGGCCACTAATCGACGATCACTGTGAGCGCTACGACAGAGAATGTTCCTCCTGAATCGAATTGTTCAGTGATTGATGTGTTGTGGATCATGGAACATTCATGCGTTTGTCATGTTTATCCATGATCGACATCGACCGAAGGAGGCCACCAACAACAACAGCTGGAAAATGAGGGAGCAATAGTCAGCTATTTGTTGTATAGTACTTCACACAAGCCTGATGTAGCGTACCTGGCATTTGAGAAAATCTTGGGGTTGCCGATCTTTGATTTGTTCCTATTAATCAGCATTCGTTCAGTGATTTCTTAGCTATGTGTTTTAATCACAGAAAATCAGATTCAAAGTTGTAATGGTCTAAAAAGCATTTAGCTTAACAATAACCATAGGATGGAGTTATGAGTTATATACAATAAAAAAGAAGAACAGGAAACTCATGTAGTGTAAATCGTATCAAAATTTGGGTTTTCTCTCAAGTATTTGTCCAAATTAGCTTTAAAAATATCCAGGTTGGCTGAGAGTGTAACAGTGGAGGGGAGGGTGTTCCATGTGAAACTTACACGTACAGCATACGAATATCTTCGACAGTTCAGTCTTGAAGTCGGAATAAGCACTGCAAGTTCATGTTTCCGACTGGCATGGGGTGGTGAGCGTGTGAAAAATTTGGACAAGGGATGGTTAGGGACGTGCATAATGTTGTACGTCAGTATGATGTCACCTCTTAGTAGACGACAGCGAAAGTCGAAATGATTGAGACTCCTCAAACGTTCTTCATATGGTTTAGCAGCTAGTCCGGATACAAGCTTTGTGGTTCGGTGGTAAATACGCTGCAGAAGATTGATGTCTTTCTGAATCCAGGGTGACCAAGCCTGAACAGCATACTCCATCGATGATCTCAGATAGGTGTTCATGCTACGGGGCACCGACTGATTTGTGAATCTGCCGAAAATTCGTTTCAATAACGCCAATACTAGTGACGCCTTTTTGTATACCGCTTTGCACTACAGTGAAGTCTTCAGACTTGAACTGGTCCAAACACCAAAATCCTTCTCTTCAGTTGTCCAGAGGAGTTGGTGGGACCCAAGAGTGTAGTTGTAATTCACGGTCTTTCCAATGTTTATCACCTTCCACTTTTGGAACTTGAAGGGTAGTTTGTTTCTCAGAGACCAATCGTGCAATGTGTTTAGATCCTTCTGCAAAATTTCACAGTCATCGTTTGTGCGTATGCTTCTCCAAAGCTTGAAATCGTCTCCAAATAACATAACCTTGCATTTAACACGCTTGGGAATGTCGTTTGCGTAAATCAAAAACAAAATCGGTCCGAGGACCGAACCGATTGATGTCATTTTGATGTTAGGCTTACTACGCCACAATGCACTCAGCGTTCATTTCCCATGATGCTTTGGCTGTCAACGTAGCTGTTATGCGATCACAGGCTATTGATGCCTCTAGTGGCGTCCCGCAAGGTTCAGTTCTCGCGCCAGTACTTTTCTTGGCTTACATCAACGACCTACCGGAGACGCTCGCATGCAAGTTGATTCTTTTTGCTGATGACATTAAACTTTGGACGCGAATAAAAACAACTGCGGACTGTGTACAGCTGCAACGTGATCTAGATGCTCTACATGAATGGTCGGTACGGAATAATTTACCATTCAATTTCCAAAAATGCAAGGTGTTGCAAATTGGTAAGCCATTCCAATACCAATATCACTTTGGGCAGACTATTTTGAGCTGGACAGAATCGGAAAGGGATCTGGAGTCTGGGTATGCGGCAAGCCTGAGACCAGCCTGCATTGTGAGGTTATCTACAAG
>JACCGJ010021297.1:0-10218 GCA_013407085.1 Atriophallophorus winterbourni | reverse complement strand
AATCGTTGCGAAACCCGAAAGTGTCCTGGTAAAGCTACGCGGGTTAAATACAAAAAAATCCCCGGGTGCGGATGAAATAACACCATTCATCCTAAAGCAATGCGCCCATGCTCTATTCTCACCACTCTCTGACCTTTTCAACCTGTCCTTGAGTTGTAGCACGGTTGCTAATGACTGGAAATGTTGACTAATCACTCCGATATACAAAGGAGGGAACCGATATGATGTGTCTAACTACAGACCAGTCACGTTGTTGCCAGTGGTCTCTAAAGTTCTCGAACGACTTGTGGCTGACGAACTTATCAAACACTTGGAACAAAATAAGCTTCTTTCCATCGCACAGCACGGATTCAGGACAAGACACTCCTGTCTCACCAATCTTCTCATAACTCTTGATAATTGGACTCGAGCCGTGGCCGATGGATGCCCTATCCATGCGTGTTACTTGGACATGTCTAAAGCTTTTGATCGTGTTAACCACAGCATACTGCTACAAAAATTGGAGCAGCTCAGGGTATGCGGCAGACTATTGGCCTGGATAAAGGATTACTTGACTGGTAGAGTTATAAGGGTTAGAGTTGATGGGGCACTATCCAGCCCACTAGAAGTCACAAGTGGCGTACCTCAAGGCTCAGTCTTGGGGCCAATACTCTTCCTCGTGTACGCGAATGATATACCCGAAATCGTACGCAGCAAAATCATTTTATTTGCGGATGACATCAAAGTCTGGACTAGCATACGCACCACAAAAGATTGCCAAATTCTCCAAACAGATCTCGAAGCACTTCATAATTAGTCCTTGCGGAACTGCTTATCATTCAACATCCAAAAATGTAAAATGTTGAACGTTGGTAAATCATTCGAATTCACATACTCTCTGGGATCTCAGCAACTTTCATGGGTTACTGAAGAGAAAGACCTGGGCGTGTGGATTAGCAGTAACCTTAAGTCTTCACGGCACTGTTCTGTTGTATACAAAAGTGCTGCCAAATCTTAGTATTGCTCAGAAGGATCTTTGGTCGTTTCTCAAAACAGATACTCCCACGTATAATTAACACCTATATCAGACCAACAATGGAGTATGCTGTTCAAGCATGGTCCCCACGGTTACAAAAGGACATGACCTTGCTGCAACGGGTATACCACCGCGCTACAAAACTGGTGACCGGTCTATACAACAGGCCATACGAGGAGCGGATTGCAACGCTAAACCTCTTTGCTTTATAAACCGAAACTCATATTCGTTGGGGTTCTTTACATGTTTCATTTTTTATGAATCTTTCTGACATTGTAGTTCATAGTTGTTCTCCGAGCTGGTATGGTTGATTGCGTACGTTTCGACATCAAACGCTGATGACGTCATCTAGCTTGATGATCTACAAGTTTTCAAAACTCTTGCTGATATATCTTTACGTGTGTTCTTTATACTTTTCTCCCATACCCCCTTCTTTAGACACCCAGCAATGACAATTCCACTCTTACTTATGTTTGAAATGGTGTTCTTCAAAAGGTTTAACGAAACGCGAAATTCCCCCAAAAAACCACTATCTGTCTGCTAATAATGAGTATGGTGCCATTATTCGAGGCATGTATGCATGCAGGACATCACAATCCCAGTCGAAGATGTAAGCGGGCTTGGATACTGTCTGGACAGATATGAGAAATAAGCATCTGGTAATGGGACCCCAGCGTGTTTCCTGAAACACAGACAGCTTACTGCAGATCGGAAACTAGCATTGGACACGCAGACTTCCGCTTATGCGATAGTGCGCATACGTGACGAATATTAGAGCACTTTTTCACATGAAAAGATCGCATCGAAGATCATTTCCGTTTAATAACTGTGCACTCCCTGTGGAGCTGCATCTTTTCGCAATCAACGAGAATGCCGCGCCATATGCTTCAGATCTCGTTAAATGACCAGCTTCAGGTTCGTTTGCTCAACACAACAACTCATTCTAACCTGATATTCTCCTATCAAATAAGCAACAGGTTTGAATTTACTTAAAACCAGAATCACGACATGAAGAAACTCCTTCCGGGAACCGATCAACTCATCCTTCTACGGTTACGACTGAAATAACTCATAGGAGAGGAAATTACTAACGTGATGATTTTCTTGTAGAGAAAGTTTATTAGGATACGAGGGTTGTACATATCATTGGATTAAATTGAGCGCACAGCTATTCAGCAAATGCAATGTTTCTTACTCGTGACTGTTGATCGATAATAATGTGATGATGATCCCACAAGCTATGACAAAAGCGAATCCTAATAACGTTAAGGAACCGCTTTTCCACTGTTTCAAAACTCACTGAACCGGATTTTACTGTCTCCACCTGATGACGACAAACAGCCAGAAACCGGTAGTGGTGTGTAAGGGATGGGGATGTGAGCACCACAATACATTGGTTAACGAATCCAATTTGGATGCAGTAAAGTACATGCTACAAAAACCACATAAGCAATCAATTCACTTCCCTAGTGAAATCATTATTTTAGCAAAAATTGAGATCCCCGTGGAATAAAATAAAACTGCAACGAAAGCATCGCTATGTTTATTTGTTTAAATGAATTGCATGGGGTCAATAGGACAGGCGAAAACTACCGTGTTCAGTTGGTTGCTAACATTTAGAAGCATTTGCGATGAACAATTCCAGGGCCGGATTCGTCGTATTCCTGTTTCGAAATCCACATCTGTTGGAAGGTGGACAGAGAGGCCAAGATCGAACCACCAATCCAAACGGAGTACTTGCGTTCGGGTGGAGCCACAATCTTGATCTTCATCGTGCTTGGAGCAAGCGCGGTGATCTCCTTCTGCATGCGATCCGCAATACCAGGGAACATGGTTGTGCCGCCGGACATAACGGTGTTCGCATACAAATCCTTACGGATGTCTACATCGCATTTCATGATGGAGTTGAAGGTAGTTTCGTGTACGCCAGCAGATTCCATACCCAGGAAGCTTGGTTGGAACAATGCCTCCGGGCAACGGAATCGTTCGTTGCCGATGGTGATCACCTGACCATCGGGCAGCTCGTAGCTCTTTTCCAAAGAGGAGCTTGAAGCGGCAGTGGCCATTTCTTGCTCAAAGTCCAGAGCCACGTAGCACAACTTCTCCTTGATGTCACGCACGATTTCACGCTCGGCGGTGGTGGTGAAGCTGTAACCGCGTTCGGTGAGAATCTTCATCAGGTAATCGGTCAAATCACGACCAGCCAAGTCGAGACGCAGGATCGCGTGTGGCAACGCATAACCTTCGTAGATTGGCACAGTGTGGGTGACGCCATCACCAGAGTCGAGGACAATACCGGTGGTACGACCAGACGCGTACAAGGAGAGCACGGCCTGAATGCCGACGTACATGGCGGGCGTGTTGAATGTCTCGAACATGATTTGGGTCATCTTCTCTCTGTTCGCCTTCGGGTTGAGTGGTGCCTCGGTGAGCAGCACAGGGTGTTCCTCTGGAGCCACGCGAAGCTCGTTGTAGAAGGTGTGATGCCAGATCTTCTCCATGTCATCCCAGTTAGTCACAATGCCGTGTTCGATGGGGTATTTGAGTGTGAGGATACCTCGTTTGGATTGTGCTTCGTCACCGACGTAGCTGTCCTTTTGTCCCATACCAACCATGACTCCCTGTCATAAAGATTATACGAATTTTGGTTAAACCATGCATCATGAATAAATGAGAATTTTAAGTATTCTTGTGTGACCATCTCACCTGATGTCTTGGACGTCCAACGATCGATGGGAACACTGCCCGGGGCGCATCATCTCCGGCGAATCCGGCTTTGCACATACCGGATCCATTGTCAACCACGAGAGCTTGAATTTCTTCGTCCGCCATTGAAATTTATCGAAATATGATGCTGGAGTTTCGAAATTTGGAATAACCGAACCGTAACCTCCTATGCCCACGTCGCAGTATTTATATGCACCCTGGTGCTGACCATATTTGGCTACGATTGGCGTTTGTGCAGCTGTTTCTGGGCATTTTTTGTCTGAAGCGCCGCACACCGGAATTAAGATGGCCAATGGGACGTCGCGTTTTTGTCCCAGACGCACCAGGTGCTACACACCGCCCTAATTAGCAGATGCACTTTCGTTCGCTTGCCGATCGAAAATCAGGCTAAAATAATAGCAACAAAGGATGCACAATTTTTAAATGTCAAGGCATTTTTTTCGGGAGCAATATTTATTGCGAACCATTTACCAATTTTTTGGCCAACATTCAGAATTGAATTGAATTGTAATTTCTTCTAAAATTATGGGACAAAATGACCGTTATTTCCACTGCATTTGCCATTGTGGTTCGGTCATTTTGAAAGAACAAACCCCTTTACGAAATCTGTCGGATTTATTTAACATTCTACATCTATGTGTTGCTCACATCCCTCGCACTTACTATGAGCAACACATCACTTTGACCATTCATGAATGACCATTTAAATGCTTGACCAGGAATTTGATTCTGTGTTTGAACATCTTGGTTTGTTCTACGAACCCTATCATGTCTAACTTTGATTCTACATCAACCTTGATCGATACCAATTCTTGTGGCTAAACGCTGAATCGTTTGACCACCAGCCGGCCCATCTATCGATCCAAATTCATCACGTGACCAACACTCAAACACGTGCACCGTCATGCGTTTATCTGATTGGTCAATTCGATGTGTCTAGGCGTGCCGCTATCGTTGCAGTCGTACGATTAGGCTTGGTTGACCGACTGACAAGGGTAGGCTTAAGCGTCCCTCATGCCTGATTTGAGAGGCACTCCTAGTTTCCCATTGTTCATTCGGTAACAAGAATAACATCCGGTTTGTGGCGTTTGAAGCAATGGAAGAAAGACGTGACAACAAAGCCACTGTTGGCTAAGCGATTCGCGCTATCAGTAGCCATCAGTTGAAGCTGGTAGGATCCCGATTTCGTGAGCCTTGGAATAGCGGCAAAGTGGCAAAAATGTTAAACGTATAACATGTATAATCAAAACCAAACTTGTCTTCATTGGCAGATTTACACCAGCGATTCAACAATACCAAAAGATACGTTTATCTTAACTACCCTAACCATTTTGAGGCTGGCAGAAAATCGATTTGAGCCCAAACAGCTCTTGGAATGTGACCAATCAAGAAACGCTGTTCAATAGTTCTCAGCCAAGCTCTACGAATCTGTAATATCACACTAAATCTGACAGCAAAAGATTTCTTGACATTTTACTTTGATTTATTTATCCCCTGTTTCACCAAGGATAGGACAAGTTTTTCAGTGATAACCGGTATTGAAGAAGACTTGTATGTATTAAAGCACCAGCCTGATACAGGCAAAGTGCCATAGATTGCACGTTGTCTAAGATACTGTCAGGTTGCCAAGGCCGGGACAGATCGGAGAACGAAATGGAAATGTTTATGAGACTCCAGCGTGTTTCATCATGCAGCTCACTACCGGTGGCCAATCAATTTAGCACGATGTTAACCGCACAACATAGAAGTGCTGTACTATTGCACATCCGTGCAATACCAAAGAGCAACAACCATCATCGTCTAAGTTCTCTACTTATTAGAATTTGTTGGGCAATCTTCATCTTCGCTTTCTTAGTTTTAAGTCCAAACCGGTTTCGCACTTTATATACTCTTGCATATTACCTCATATTGTGTTGCTTAAGCATATCAAGATCATTCCATGGGGTAATTGTCTTTCTTATAAAGAGATTATATAAACGGTTTTGAAACAGCACATTTTTCACATTCAATCGATGTATCAAGGGATTCAGGAATTCATGGTTTAAAATGTTAGCACCTTACAACACTACAGGATTAGGGTATGAATGTATATATTAGTATAAGACAAGTTGCTATGTAGTATGGGTTTGAGAGACAGTTGTGCCAGGTGATCAACTAGATGATACGAGAGACCAAGCCCACCGAGACAGAGAACAGAACAACACAGGATGGATATGAAATGACCAAGCAAAGACTCAAGACACAGGTTCGCAGGTCCTTGAGCTGGACAGAGCCAGTGTTTATATAGAGGACAGAAAGGGGTGTGCAAAGTAAGCGGTAAGGCCATTGAAGCGTAAGGTTAGCACGTTTCACAGCATGCATCCGCAATGTTCGGATAAGGAGATTACCAAGGTCGCACGTGTCGTGGGTGAGGACGCCTCACCCAACACAATTAGAGTATATAAAATGTAAGGCTCACGAATGATGTTCGTTTGCAAGTGCACGTCCAATTTCGCTTTAAACATCGCCAGGCATGGAGAGTCCACCACATGTTGGGGAAGGGAATTTCGAAGAAATATAGCACGTACGGCAAAAAATGGCGCCGACAATCAACACAGGGACTTGGAACGTAAAGAGATCAGGTATGTCCGCGTGTCACTTTCCCGTCACACAAATCAAGTAAGTGTTTTAGTGAATGTCCTTTTAGTAGCCACAATTCTTTAGGTCAAAATAATGTCGCGTCGTATCCTGTTTTAGGCAAAGTCGCATAGACCCAGACGTCGCAATATTTTAGTGTACGGAACATTGCGAAGACGCATCACTAACTTTGTTGTTCTGTGATAGATTTATCAAAGAGAGCAATATCTTTTCGCTTCCAAGGAGCCCAGACATCTACCGCATACTTCATCGTGGGTCGAAGCTAGACGTTCACTATGTTTGGTAACGTTACCCTTGAGAATCTTCCAAATTTTCTTCAAAAGATACCTAACAATCTGTTGGCCCGTCGATATATATTCTGACATTGCACTGTGCTCTTCAGGTTACCGCTAAGCGGTAGAAGAATGGTAAACAAGTTTTGCGTTTGAATGCCACTCTGTTGGATAAGTTTGATACGACCAACCTGTTCAATCACGTGTGCCATAACACATATAAATGAGATTGAATCCATGATCATTAACAAAAATGCTCATTTGCAAGCATTTATATTATACAAACACTGCCCACCACCTGCAACGCGATGATTATTTACAGCATTACATAGACTAGAAAATGGCAATACTTGTGAAATACAAAATAATAATAATAATAGCTGTCGAGGGCAGCGTCTTCAAATCTTAAAGAAAAATATAATGAGTTTACCGTAACTACTTGATGTAAGTTTATTCACAGAACTTGTCGCGGAACGCTGCGAAATATCGAATTGTTTTTTTAATATTTCAAAAAGTATGCTACTAATGAGTAGACCAAAACATAATTACCTCACAATCCACGTTGGAGATGGTTGGTTGATTTTCAAAAGGTTTCCCAATGACTGCTCAAAATATGCATCACCGATGAAAGATTATCATGATATTCTTACTCAATTTACCTAATCAGTCTAGTTATCATACTCCTATTTCAAAAATATATTCTTCTGAACTTGGAATGTATAGCCTCAATGTGAGTTGGGAATTTCTCACACGCCACAGAAATAAAACCGTGAATCTTCCTTGGACAATTCTTTTGCAAATGCATTCAAACAAAATAGAACTTTGCTAGTCGAAATGTTTGTATGCATGTTATAACTACAGAGTCACCTTCATGGTTGCTGTATAATTAACCCTTTCTTTACGTCCCGGATTTATGTCAAATCAAGCATATACCTATATACGTTTTTTGAAGAATTTAAATTTTTACCACAACATTTATGAGAATTGGTACTGACTGGTGCGATAAATTTATCCTCTATTCTCTATAATATGAAAGGGCATTGTACTAGTTCTAAAATCGATATGTGGTTCGTCCGTTCTAAACCAAGAAACCGTTGCACGTGATTGGTCATTAATTACCGCTTGTTTTAACGAGGTGAAACATTTGTTTGGATTTTCACGGCTGATTCGTCGATCCGGTACTACGTTACTCATCTGGGATTGGTTCACTCTGCTAGCGTTGTCTTCTCTGATTGGTTCATCTTATCGAACTGCATTCAACATTGATTCGTGCTGGAGCTAAGCTCTTGAAAGAATCACCGAATTATTAAAGAGCTATGGAGTAAAGGGTGTTTCGAAAGTTGGACACTCCAGGCTCTGCAGCGCCACACAGTTAGTTGTTACTTTTTTGAACACAAGCAACAAATTTGAATGGAAGGTGTCGCGTGTAATCCAAGAAAAGGCGGAAGACAGCCTCGTATGCAACAGTTAAGGTAACTTTTCCAATTTTTGTCTAGAGATGATCAAATTTCACTCTGCATTCGGACTCGCCGTTAAGTTGCTGATAGCCTCCTTGAATTAATGTTTAAACGAATGCAGGGAGTGTTCACTTCTTGAAGACAGATGTGGGAGATTAAAATCGCCCATGATGAGCATTGAGTAGTCTGGCAGCTTGTGATGTATTGAAAGGATTAAATTAGTTCATCATTTCGGATGATTGTGAGCGGTAATTGATGCCGATCGTACATTCATCTCCATTGACTAGTTTTACTGAACACCAAGTCGTACCAGGAAGGCTGAGGTCAGGATGATCGATTACGTTACACTGTGTTAAACGTTCATGAAAGTAGAATGCAACTGCACCACCGGATCTTCGATCGCGATCGCAGCAGAGTAGTGACATTTTCGGAATCAAGAGCTCACCATCAGTCATGTTTTGGGCTGGAACCAAGTCTCTAAAACTACAGCCAAATCGTGTTAAAGTCTGTCACGAAGCTTGCATAGTTCAGCTGATTTGTTGGATAAACACTGAGCATTCATATCTATGCACTTGATCGTATTTATCTTACACAACGTAGGATCGTGTAATGTAGTTATTAGTCTGACTCGCTTTTAGGATACCGCGGTCTGCCAACTATAAAGGGCAACGTCCTAGCCCTTTAAAGCTGACAGTCTTGACAACCAAAATGACCGATAGTATCGAACGTGAAAGGAAAGCCAATAGAAAAAACTACCCCAAACGGCAAGTTGAGCTCGCCCAGGATAATAAGCGTTAGCAACCAAACGGATAGTACCGACCCACAAACGCCTAGTGATGAGGTTCAACCTGAATGTTAGGCGATAGCTCCAAAAAACTTGAGCATTCCGACTCTAACCGTGTCGGCCCATTGATAACTTTTCATGATTTGAACACTACAAACTTTATAAGATGTTTACATTAAAATGTGCAAAGCCTTTAGAATAAATTAGCGGAGTTAACCGAGGTATGCTCACCTGACATTATCGTCATTACAGAAATATGGTATTCTTCCCAAATGAGTGAAACGGAGATATCCCTTCCAAATATGAATTTGATAAGGAACGATCAAGAAAGAATTGGTGGCGGCGTTGCTCTTTATTATCATAATTGCCTCCAGTGCCACCCAAAAGACAACACAGAATTCACGCTCAAGGAAACAATTTGGTGCTCTTTGACGCTGATATCTGATGAAGTCTACCGGCCCGCTTTATCTATGTGCTGTGTTTTTGTCTGGGGCATCAAGGTGATCCTTCGTGTCATTTTAACAATCAAGTGAGTGATGAGTCAGTGCACTTGGCGATGCAGTAGTTTATCGTCTAGTTGAAATAAACGAGAGAGCAAATAAATCCAAAAGTATGAGAGCACAACCATTGATTGGAATATGTTTGGGACCGATCGTATATTCATAATGCAAAGGGATTTGAGTGCAATCGGTCAGAGTAGTTTTTGGGTAACGTTTCACTTCTGACACAGAAGCTTCGTCAGACCAAGGGTGATAGTCAGGACAGGGAACATGATTAAGTAGTAGTCAACCCACCGCCACTTATTTGACCTTACCGCTAAACAGCCTATAGTACGCCTACAGTGTGTCACGTCTCGTGGGAATGACCAAGATCAGTGGCCGATTTTCCACCCAGTGTGTATCTGATACAAGTGAACACGGTCAAGGTCAGTCAACACAGCGGCCCACATACGTAAAAGTACATAACTCACGGGGCTAAGGTTAAGCTGTTTGAAGAAAAACAAAAATCTAATTGAATAGTAGGTATAAGGTGAATAAAAATTATTCACTTTGGCATCAGTGCTCAGTGCCAGATTGTGGAGATTTCTGCCCCATCCACCTTATTGACCGCCAGTCGACCTGCCTTGGCAATTTCGACCGCTTCCGCATGTGGGCGTTTGCTATACGGTTTAATACCGCGTCTCAATATTGTCACCTTGTCTAGATCGACGCTGTGGCCCGCGTCTAAAACGTGCTCCGCCAAGGCGAAATCACGAATAAGGGATTGATATTCCCTCGCATCCCGGGGCTGTCTCCGGACACGCTTTCGGTGTTCTTCGATTCTAGT
>JACCGJ010021296.1:0-11504 GCA_013407085.1 Atriophallophorus winterbourni | reverse complement strand
CAATAAAGAACTCAATATTCCCAAGTTCTTGTCTGATATCGATCTAAACTTAATTTGTTGTTACCGACTTATTGATTGCAAAAGGTATCTTGTCATTGTTCCCATCTATCACAATGAAATATTCAATGATAGATGTTTTCAAGAAATGTCCGCACGCGCCCCTGGGCATGGTGCTAATTTTATGGAGCATGTGACGTACGCTGGACAATTTGATTCTGAAAAGTGGAACAATCATCAGCGGTATGAGTCAACTTCACTTATTTTCAAGTGATGGACAAGGCCGTAAGTTTCAAGAATTTGATCACCCGAACCCACGAGTTTTTACGGAAGACTTTTATTTACTTTGCAAAAAGGCCAGATCTGATGGAAGTGAGAGTAAACAAGATTGTCAACAAAACGGGAAGTCCTCTCGTGTGCTGGCAAGGACAGACCAGCTAAAAATACTCGGGTTCGTGTGATCAGATTCTTGAAACCGAAGGCCATGTCCATCACTTGAAAAATAAATGCAGTTGTCTCATAACTGGTGATTGTTCCACTTTTCGTAATCAAAATGTTCAGCGTTGGTCACATGCTCCATAAAATTAGTACCATGCCCCGTTGCACATGTGAACATTTTTTGAATACATCTGTCATTGAATCATTCATTGTAATAGAAGGGAACAATGGTAAGATGTTTTTGCAATCAATAACTCGGTAACAACAACCTAAGTCCGTAGCTTTAGAGTCATGAGTGCAAAGAAACGTCCGATTCTTTTCAACTCCCGTTCCTTGGCCTAGAGACCAATAACAAGATCTTCATCAGCCAGTCCGTTTAGACCGATATCAGACACGATCTGGGGAATGTTGAGCTCTTGATTAAACCGTCTCGAGTTGGTGCTGGGACAAACTTTGTGCAAGTGAACAAATTGTTCTTTTCTTGGTCAAAATGGTAACTTTGCTGTAAGTCGACTGGCACGATCAAAAAGTATGAAATCCGATAGATATCATCGAGTGGTACGCGTAATTTTTTAAATAGTATTAATCCGTGCAGATGCAACGAAGATATGACTAAAATTGTCAGAGCAACGGAAAATAAGTCCGCACGGTAGCGTGTCCACTCTCTCGTAATGATGGATCTGCGCTACGTATAGTAGAAAAATCCTCATTAGTTGACGGGCATTTTCAGGTACTTCTTCCGTGGGAAAAGCCTGATATTCATTCGGATGATAATTATCAATTAGCTTTAAAGAGGCAAAGCATGATAAAATGCCGTTTTGAATGGGATGGACTGTTGTATCTGCGATATGTTGAAGTATTGCGACAATACTTCGAATCCGGACACATGGAGTATATTCCATATACTAATGAGCGTCCGACACGTGTTTGGTACTTGCCACCTTACACGGTAGTGATTCCACGGAAACCGGAGAAGTGTAGAATTGTGTTTGATTGTGCAGCAAAGTATAGCCACGTCTCCTTGAACATGTTGTTACAGGGTCCGAACATGACAACGAACTTGGTTAAGGTCCTACGTTTCCGGTTACACCAGTATGCGTTCGCGGCTGACATCAAGGAAATGTTTCTGCATGTGGGTGTGGTACAGGCGGACCGAGACGCGTTGAGACTGCTTTGGTGGTCGAATAACGACATGCCGTCACACATTAAAGCGTACCGGATGACAGTGCATCCATTTGGTGCCACTTCATCATCATTTTGTGCAAAGTATGCGTTACGCAAAACTGTAAAACAGTTTAGACATTCGTTTGACGAGAGCATCAGTAAATATTTAAATCTAACTTCTATTTGGACGTATGTTTGATTACGGGGCCATCTTGAGAAGAAGCATTGAGAGTGATACGGCAGCTCAGTAAGTTATTGGAACTTGGTGGGTTCAGATTGACGAAATGGCAATCAAACGACCATCAGTTACTGGAGTCTGCCGATAGACGAACTAGCCCCCCATGCTCGTGTGATAGAAGAGAATGTTGGGATTGATATGGGACGCATTTAATGATAAATTTACACTGGAGTTCAACTTGCCTGATCGAGAAGAAGAGCGCTGGTTGGCACGTGTGTTGAACAAACTCGATTCGGAAGAGACGTTGTTGACAGCATTGATCGAGGTCGAGCGTATATTAAATAGCAGACCTTTAGTCCCTATCTCGTCAAGTGATAATGATGCACTGGCTGTACGCCCAAACGACTTATTGTTACAGCACGGCAACCTCAAGGTCCCAGTGAACATCGGGTTTGCAAAAAGAATAAGAATGAGCTGGAAACAGGCCTTGTATTTAACAGATGTATTTTTGAATAGATGGAAGCGAGAATATTTACGATGTTAAAAGGACGACAACAATGGATCAACGCACGTCGCAATTTGATTCCTGGTGAGGTAGTATTGGTCTGGTCTGAAGAATTGACGAAGATGTCGTGGCCGCTTGGTATTATTGAGTGATGACGGTTTGGTACGAACAAAGGATGGTTTGATCCAGCGGGATATTAGGAAAGTATGTTTGTTATAAGTGTCTCAAGAAGAGGTGGGTGACTTGGGTAAGGATCGGGACAACTCGTTATAAAACAAGAAGCAGCACCGGATGATGTGGTGTGTCTGGGGCTAGCAACCGCATTATCTCTAAAAAGCTACTAATATTCAATGATGGTGATGCAATGTGGCGGACGTGACTCGCCACTAAATAAAGTCATTTGCCGCACTGAATTTGTTAGATTACTCGTCGAACAACCGTAGCATAGATACACCCAAGGAAGAATTTGGTATTAGGTGTATGGTTTAAAGAAGTCTTAAATTCTTCCTTTTCATTCAACATTCCTTTTATTACGGACCTATTTACAAAACCTACATTTTCTCAAATTGATTTTGCTTGTATTTATTTTTCCTATAGTATTTTGATATCAAACTTTTCCTTTTGTAAACAAAGTTATACTTGTATGCCACTGTTATATAGGGTGTAAGTGATGGGGATGTGAGCAACACTTTACTTTTACTTTTTGTAATTAATTATGTTATTGCAAATCTTTTCTTTCCACGCCTTCGGTCAAATTTTTGTTTTAATTGTTTGTTTACGCCATTGTCGGTCATTGTTGCTGAATTTGGTTGTTATTTTTGTTTGTAACGGAAAATTTGGACGACATTTTGGTAATGCGATTCTTCCTATTTTAAAATCAGGTCTTTGATTGTATTGATTTTGGAGTTTTTGGATCCATTGTTTGCTGTTTCGTCCCTATATAATTGAGGTTTGTATATTTATTGTTGTAATTGTTGCCTTATTACAGTACCGTAGAATATCCGAATATGAAATTGGTGGTCTACGCGTTACTCACGTCACACACGTTACAATCATCTGAGTGAATCTGTGCGGGTTCAAACATTGAAGCTTGATCCTTTTCACAAGATTTTTGTGGAACACCTGGTGACGTTCATTCATTTTGTCTTTTAGTATCTTCATTATTGTAAATCTATTATGCCTGAATTTTCAGCAAGGTTATTATGTGGTGCGGTACGGTTCCTAAAAGATTGTCGCAATGGCGTAGACGATTTTGACTGCATCAGTTGGCAGACATGGACTCGATTGTATCTGTGCACCTTCTAAACGGGAACTTGAATTGGACAAAGGTTCAGCGATTGTTAATGCGACAACCTCTTAGATAACTTGTGACACTAGTCTTAGACGAACATCATGCCTACCTTGTCTTGTAGTCCACTCATTTTTTCATGAGTTATTGGAAGAGACCTGACGATTGATTGGCCAGTCAGAAGGCTTCGCAAGTCTGGATTTGGCAATGCGTAAATGTCAAGTCGCGTTCAGTCTATTGGAATGCCATGCGGAGTTGAACTCAAGTGCCACTTTGGATTATATAGTGCTATTTTACCGGCTGCGTTCCAGCAACAGTGGGCTGATCTGAAGGATGCTATGTACTGCGAATGATTAGACGTTACGTTTCAGCGACTCACAGAGTTTGTGTAACGTCGAGCTCGTATTGATTGGAGAAGATTTGGTCAGGTGTGCATATATTGCCTAAGTGATTCAATAACAAGGCATGTTAGCCTCGTCAATCGTCAAGAAATGGATTTTCTTCGTGTGAAATTGAAGAATTCTGAAGTTTGTGTTGTCGGTTGTGCTCAGGAAACTGAGTTGTCTGACACTGAATTTGCGCAGTCGAATTTTGTGAATGAACTCCCCGACACTAATTCGAATAAGATGGAGAGCAAGCCTGGCTTACCTGACACCAAATAAGCATAAGTGAATGGTAGGCCTCGTTCACATGCCACTGAATCAGCCGAATTGGGGGCGACAGATGGTCCGCATGACAATCCATATGATTGGCGTTCGGTTGTGTACCTGATGAGACATTTGTGTTTCCAACCCCGGATACACGAATATAAATTTCCAGATTACATTATTTTAGATGGCACTTTTTGGAGATGAAATACACGAGGCTCGTTTCGGTTGGTATAACATGTGTGCCGTATAATACCCAATCGTTTGTTTGTAATTTGTCGAATAAGAACCGGGTGGTCCTACGCGTCACATACAGACGTTACAAGTACGCAATTTGGATCGCAACACAATTTGTCTTTTGACTTGTCGTATTTGTCTCAACCGGGGAAAATTACCCTGCTCATTGGATACGGTCAATGCTCCTATATAGGCATGGCACGCCTGTCCCTCGAATAGCCTCTGACAACCAAGTCCAGCTTCTGGCCTGCACGAGTGGCTCTCCGAGCCCGGCGGAACTGCTTCTACCAACAGGAGAAGTGGCGAGTGCGAGTGACTGGCGCCTGAAAACCAGTTTGCTTCGGGCAGATGTAGCTCGTTAGCCCGGGAGGGCATTTCATCTAATGGAAGGAAAACCCTGATTTTTAACCTCCGCTGCCTTGCGGGATACCCGATCGCGGGAAAGGCTTCGGGAGAAAACCCTGAGGAAAAACCTGGAACAGAGTCTGGTAGACCACCTCTTTCTGGCAACTCCCTGCTGCCTTGCAGGTCGCACTTGGTTGTGCAAAGGCTAGAGAAGCTGACTCGAACAAACGCCGAGTGGTGCTGGGGACGCCGCTTTGTACCCAAATTCCCAAGAATCTTCTTTGAAGCCGACTCATCCTCCAGGAAGAGATAGTCGCACAAAGTAAGGTAAGTAAGTATACGGTCAATTTGGGATCGCCAACCTGTTAGAGCTAGAGATCAATCTTGGTGACGTCCTTTGTGTTTCTGTGTTTTTATCTTTGCTGTTTTGCATTAATTGATAATGCATAAAAAATCAAAACGTTTGCACCCAAATAAGAAGCAAGTTCACAGTGATGATAATGACACTGTTGCTTCCGCCTCACGTAACACTTGTATATCGTTTTCAGGTAGTCCTTAGTTCGACCCTAAACCAGAGCCGTCTATGCGTGAACACGAATTTTAGCAAGAAATGATAGCTCGATTGTGCAGATGTAGTATTAACGACGATCAGGTGGCTGATGTTCCTGCCGCTCGTACCGTTGATCGTCAGATCGAATCGGAAGTGGTCAAAGCGCCACAAAGAGTCATGAACGATTCTGCTTCGTTGCCAAGGGTAGAGTTGTCGTCATTTGATGATAATCCAGTGGACTACTGGAAGTTTATCAGGCAATTTGAATGCCATGTAGAATCAAAAACTTGTGATTTTGAACAGCGTTTGTTGTACCTCACGTATTGTTGCCGAGGTAATGCTCGAAACGCTATTAACGCTTGCTTAGTGTTGCCGCCGGAAGATTTTCAAAGAGCACGCAGCATTCTAAAGGAAATGTTTGGTCTACCTCATGTTGTTGCACGCTCGTTATTGAACGAGATGTTGACTGAAGCAACGCAAGTAAGAAACACTTCCGATAGTCTGTCGAACCTCGCCTTGAAGATGGAAACCACATTGGAAGGCGTTGTTAAGTGCATGCCTGTCGCCTTACAGCATCAGTGGGTTGATGCGGCGGCACTCGACACTGTTTAATAAAGAACTCGATATTCCCAAGTTCTTGTCTGATATCGATCTAAACTTATTTTGTTGTTACCGAGTTATTGATTGCAAAAATTATCTTGTTATTGTTCTCATCTATTACAATGAATGATTCAATGACAGTTGTTTTCAAAAAATGTCCACACGTGCCCCTGGGCATGGTACTAATTTTTTGGAGCTTGTGACGTACGCTGGACAATTTGATTATGAAAAGTGGAACAATCATCAGCGATATGAGTCGACTGCACCTATTTTTCAGTTGATGGACAAGGCCATACGTTTCCAGAATTTGATCACCCGAACCCACGAGTTTTTACAGAAGAGTTTTATTTACTTTGCAAACAGGCCAGATCTGATGGAAGCGAGAGTAAACAACATTGTTAACAAAACGGGAAGTCCTCTCGTGTGCTAGCAAGGACAGGCCAGCTGAAAATACTCGTGGGTTCGTTTGATCAAATTCTTGAAACCGAAGGCCATGTCGATCACTTGAAAAATAAATGCAGTTGATTCATAACTCTGGTGATTATTCCATTTTTCAACATCAAAATGTTCGGCGAAGGTCACATGCTCCATAAAATTAGTCCCATGCCCCGCGACACAAGTGCACATTTTTTGAATACATCTGTCATTGAATCATTCATTGTGATGGATGTGAACAATGACAAGATAATTTTTGCAATCAATAACTCGGTAACAACAAAATAAGTCCGTAGCTTTAGATGACTGTTGTGCTGCTTTTACTAGGTTGTTTCGCACGGCAAACCCAAATTCATGCAGTCGAGGCTCATGAGAACCCTTTCCTTTCCAAAAATGTGTAATCTACTTCTGTTAGCATACCGTGTCTGGTAATCGCATCTCTTGCAGAGCAACCACGTCGACATTCAGCCTTTTTAGCTCATTGATGATCACAGCTGATTTTCTTGCGACTCTGATATTCGAGGCGTCATCATGAAATCATGGACCATACGTTCAAGGTTCCCAGTTTCAGAACTGACATTTGTTGTTTAGTATTTCGTTTCGCTGGTGCGTAAAAATATATTCTGCTTGTTGGTTGATTCTTAATCCCATGCACCAGAGCGATAGCAGATCGTGGCGAGACGGCACGTTATTGACTGTGGGCTGCTCAATTTGAGGCGGGCATTAGCCATCCAATGATACCTGAAAACCTCTCCCACTTTCGGAAGCAGCCCCAGGAGCTGAGCTCCATGCCAGTCGACCCATAGCTTTTAACTGGTATCTGATGCTTCTCGTGTTATTATCAGTAGAAGCGGAATGAAGTGTCTTCCCCATTGGTGCGTTGATATGTACGACATGGCAGTTCAATATGGAGAACTAGCTGTTGCCCAAGCAACTAGTGCTCCCTCCACGACACCTGAAACCAAAGGAACAGCTACGCTTATACGTTTCGACAACGATGCCGTCACATGAGTTGGCAGGACAAAGTTGAATACAACTTCGGATTGCCTAACGGGACTGAGGATTTTTATTTGAGGTGGACTCATAAAGCCTTTTCTGTGATTGGATGTAGCCACAATGCATTGGAGGTTTGAGATACGGGTTTGTCTTCCCATTGGTGGACCGCCTTGGAATGGTATGAAAGCACAAGCCTGATCCAGGCAAAGTGCCGCACTGTCAGAGACCGCGCATGGGTTAAGATACTGTCAGGTTGTCCAGGCCTAGAGAGATATGAGGAATAAAAACGAACAAGGAAATGTTTATGCAAGTGGATGTGCAGCAGGCTGACCGATACGCATTGAGACTGCATTGGTGGTCGAATAACGACGTTAGCACACTACAGCGTACCGGATGAAAGTGCATCCATTTGGTGCCACTTCATCACCATTTTGTGCAAAGTATGCGTTACGCAGAACTGCAGAACAGTTTGGACGAGAGCATCAGTAAGTGTGTACACGTTAACTTCTAAGTGGACGACTGTTTGATTACAATGCCATCTCGAGAAGAAGCAATGAGAGTGATACGGCAGCTCAGTAAGTTATTGGAACTTGGTGGGTTCAGATTGACGAAATGGATATCAAACGACCATCAGACACTGGAGTGTGTGCCGATACACGAACTAGCCCCCATGTTGGTGTGATATTGGAGGACAATCGGTGTATCGAAAGAATGTTAGAAGTGATATGGGACGCATTTAATGATAAATTTACACTGGAGTTCAGCATGCCTGATCGAGAATCGACAAGAAGAGCGCTGGCTGGCATGTGTGTTGATCAAACTCAATTCAGAAGAGACGTTGTAGACCGCATTGATTGAAGTAGAGCATATATTAAATAGCAGACCTTTAGTCGCTATATCGTCAAGTGATAATGATGCATTGGCTTTACGCCCAAACGACGTATTGCTACAGCACACTAACCTCTAGGTCCCAGTGAACATCGGCTTTGCCAAAAGAATATCAATGAACTAGAGACAGGCCTTGTATTTTGGAATAGATGGAAACGAGAATATTCACGATGTTACAAGAACGACAACAATGGATCAACACACGTCGCAATTTGATTCCTGGTGATGTAGTATTGGTCGAGTCTGAAGAATTGACGAAAATGTCGTGGCCGCTTGGTATTATTGAGTGATGACGGTTTGGTACGAACAAAGGATGGTTTGATCCAGCGGTATATTGGGAAAGTATGTTTCTTATAAGTGTCTCAAGAAGAAGTGGGTGGCTTGGGTAAGGATCGACAAGTCTTTATAAAACAAGAAGCAGCACCGGATGATGTGGTGAGTCTGCTGCTGGCAACCGCATTCTCCATGCAAAGCTACTAATATCCAATGATGGTGATGCTATGTGGCGGACGTGACTCGCCACTAAATAAAGTCATTTGCCGCACTGAATTTGTTAGATTAGTCGTCGAACAACCGTAGCATAGATACACCCAAGGAAGAATTTGGTAGGAAGTGTATGGTTTAAAGAAGTCTTAAATTCTTCCTTTCCCTTCAACATTCCTTTTATTATGGCCCTATTTACAAAACCTACATTTTCTCAAATAGATTTTGCTTGTATTTATTTTTCCTATAGTATTTTGATATCAAACTTTTCTTTTTGTAATTAATTATTGCAAATCTTTTCTTTCCACTCCTTCGGTCAAATGTTTGTTTTAATTGTTTGTTTATGCCATTGTCGGTCATTGTTGCTGAATTTGGCTGTTGTTTTTGTTTGTAGCGGAAAATTGGATGATATTTTGGTAATTCGGTTCTTCCTATTTTAAAATCAGGTCTTTGATTGTATTGATTTTGGAGTTTTTGCATCCATTGTTTGGTGTTGCGTTCATATATAATGGAGATTTGTATATTTATTGTTGTAATTGTTGCCGTAGAATATCTTAATCGTTGTTTTGAATTTATCAAAATAAGAAACGGGTGGTCTACGCGTTACTCACGTCACAGACGTTACAATCATCAGAGTGAATCTGTGCGGGTTCAAACACTGAAGCTTGATCCTTTTCACAAGATTTTTGTAGAACACCTGGTGACGTTCATTCATTTTATCTTTAATATCTTCATTATTGTTAATCTATTATGCCTGAACGTTCAGCAAGGTTATTATGTGGTGCGGTTCGATCCGTAAAAGAATGTCGCAATGGCGTAGATGATTTTGACTGCATCAGTGGCCAGACATGGACTCGATTGCATCTGTGCACCTTCTAAACGGGAACTTGAATTGGAGAAATGTTTAGCGATTGCTAATGCTACAACCTCTAAGTTAACTTGTGGCACCAGACTTAGACGAACATCAAGCCTACCTTGTCTTGTAGCCCACTCATTTTTTCATGAGTTATTGGAAGAGGCCTGACGATTGATAGACCATTTAGAAGGCTTTGCGAGTCTGGCTTTGGCAATGCATAAATGTCAAGTCGCCTTCACTCTATTGGAATACCATGCGGAGTTGAACTCAAGTGCCACTTTGTATTATATAGTGCTATTTTACCGGCTGCGTTCCAGCAACAGTGGGCTGATCTGAAGGATGCTATGTACTGCGAATGATTAGACGTTGCGTTTCAGCGACTCACAGAGGTTGTGTCACGTCGAGCTCGTATTAATTGGAGTAGATTTGGTCAGGTGTGCAAATGTTGCCTAAGTGATTCAATAGCAAGGCATGTTAGCCTCGTCAATTGTCAAGAAATGGTTTTTCTTCGTGTAAAATTGAAGGACGTTGAGGTTTGTGTGAGTGAATTTCCCGACACTAATTCGAATAAAATGGAGAGCTAGCCTGGCTCACCTGACACCAAATAAGCCCGAATGAATAGTAGGCCTGGTTAACATGCCACTGAATCAGCCGAAATGGCGGCGAGAGATGGTCGGCACGACAATCCATATGATTGACGTAAGCCGTTCGGTTGTGTACCTGATGAGCCATTTGTGTTTCGAACTCCGGAAACACTAATATCATTATACAGATTAGATTTGTTTAGATGGCGCTGTTTGAAGATGAAATACACGAGGCTCGTTCGGGTTGGATAGCTTGCATGAGCTTCTTGTAGGGGACGCTGGCGGAAGCAAATGACGTGGTGGGTCTGAGTCTAGCAAACGTTTTCCCTATAAAAGCCACGGGTGTCTAGTAATGGTGATGCGACTTGGCGTGTGACTCGTCACTAAATAAGATCACTCGCTTTGTTCTATTGTCCTTTTTATTTGCTTTATGGTTTGTAGGTTGCGGACACATTAGCTAAGTTGATTACACATTTTGACTCCATGGAAGAATTTGGTGGGAGGTGTAAGAGACATGTTAAGTGTCACGTAACTTTGAAATTCTTCCTTTCTACTTTCGACCTACATACAATACTGATTTTTGGTGACTTGACTTTGGTTTTGTTTATTGTTTCTACAGAATTCAGATGTTAAACCTTAGCTTTTGTAATTAATTTGTGTTATTGGAAATCTTCCTTTCACATGTTTGGTGAACCTTTTGATTTACTAATCTGTCTGACATTGTGTAATTTGGTTGACGTTTTGTGCACTTGTAATTTGTTTGGATTTTGACACCAATTTTGGGTGTCATGTATTTTGATAGACATTTTGGTAAATCAATTGTTTACATTTTATATCAGGTCGTCATTGAATTAATTGAATCTGGAGTATTTGCTTCCATTGATTGCTGTTACGTTCCTATATAATTGAGGTTTGTATATTTAGATTGGTTTGCTTGGATTTAGACAACAATTTTAGGTGTCATGTATTTTGATAAACATTTTGAACGACAATTTTGGTAAATCAATGTTTACATGTTATATCATGTCGTCATTGAATTTGCTTTCAATTGAATTAATTGATTCAGGATTATTTGGTTGCATTGATTGCTGTTACGTTCCTAGACAATTGAGGTTTGTATAGTTATTTTTGTTGTAATTGTTTTTAATTACAGTACCGTAGAATATCCGAATCGTTGTTTTGAATTTGTCGAAATAAGAAACGGGTGGTCTACGCGTCACATCACAGACGTTACAGTACGCAATTTGGAATCGCAACACAATTTGTCTTTCGACTTGTACCGTATTTGTCTCAACCGGAGAAAATACCCTGCT